>JAGWEN010000914.1:0-49002 GCA_018703685.1 Orius laevigatus | reverse complement strand
GATAGACAATACAACAATATTATCTTGTCCGTTCCCACAGACCGGTTTACACGTCATTAATTTCCACCCCCTCCACCCCCACGGAGCCTTTTACAGCAGAACCATCCTCCCGGCAATAACTCAACCTCCCCTTTATATCAACGTTTATATCAGAAGCTCATTAAAATCCGTATCGCGTGCTTCTGTATATGCCAGGGATTTATGAATTTTCCCTCCCTTAATTTGTTGTTGTTTTTTTCTTGTTGGGACTTGTTGATTTGGAGAATTAGATCAACAAGACCTTTTAGAGTTTGGATTAAGTTGAGAGAGTCCTACACAAATATTGTTTCATCTCCAAAGGATCGCCCCTCCCAAGACCATTCACACCTAAAATTACTTCCTACCTGTTTCTCAACTCAAAACGACTTGAAACCCAATTAAGACACAACAAATAATGTAAATAGTTGCTTTTATGTTGATTTTTATGTAATAAAGAAGTTGAAAATTCACTTTTTGTAACACAACTGGTGGCAGCGCTGTCAACGATTTTTTTGTAAATTAAATTTTTAACCATATAAATGTATGCTTTGACCTTTATATGTACTTTGCTACCTTGCAGGCCCTCCTCACCCTACCTCCTCACTTTACCACCTCCCCCTTACTTTCCCCATCACTACCACCTCCCCTCTTACTTCCTCCATCCCTATGACCACACCTCTTACCTCCACCATCCCCACAACCTCACCCTTACCGTCTACCTCCCTTAACCTTACCTCCCACAACAAACCCCTAACCCCACACCACCCCCGTACTACCCTATGCCGTCGTCCAACAGTCCCCACAGTGTGAAAGGAATTGTGATTTTGACGTTTGGCATTAATGCGGTCTAAGTTCTGTTTATAACGAAACATCTGCCGACCACGCCTCTTTCAAACTACAAAAGGGTCGGACGTCATAAACAGGATCAGGAGAGTCGAAAAAGATCTGCAATTAATCGGCCTCTCGACAACCGCGTGTATAGTAGGACGCGTGCGGCATTTTCAGTAACGACGACTTTCTCGAGGTTGAATGTTAAGTAGAAAACCACCCCAACGTAATAATTCAGTGCCTTCCAGACTATCTCTCGTGATCTCAAAGTCTCATTAAAACCCCCCCGCTCGACCCGCTGAGGGCGCTCCTATCGCGTGTGTGTACAGGCGTCATGTCACGGCCTCCACGATCTGATTCACAATTTAACCTTAGGCCCCTCTCTATTATCATTTTAACCGTCGGAAAGGGTAAAATAACATGTAAACCAATAAAAAGTCAACTATGATTCATAAAATCAACCTTTTTTAATACCCAAGAAAGAAAAAACACCAAGTTCAGATTCGCTAAGGAACTTCTGCAGGATTATGGCTACCAGCCACCTAGAAGTGACGATTGTTGATCATGATTTTTACCATTCCAACGCCCGATTGCTACCATTTTGACGTGCATGATGACCTGCTATCACAAAGTAGTATCGATAAGACCTTTTGTCGATATTATTTGACTTCGAAAAGAACAGTATTTGGTTGTTTTGAACTTGAGAGCAAGGACCTTTAATGCAGATTTGACGTCATTGTTCACGTAATATTTAAAAGACTTTGAATAAAAGTAGGGTTTGCTTTTGAAGGATGGCAGGAAGAAGGAGGGGTTTGTTTACCTGTCTGATTGACGTGGAGGCAGGTAACGCCTTTAACACCCTCTTCTTTCACAAAAGATCTTAAGAAGGGACCTCTCTTCTCAATGAAGTCATTCCTTAGAACGTAAAAATAGTAAAAAAGTCTCATTCAGTTGTTATAACTCACAAAGACAAAATAAAAAAAGCTAATTATGACGTTAAAAAAGTAGGGAAATTTCGTCCTTCATGTTGGCTAACTTGACGATTAACATTAATAAATAAAAAATAATAATAAAAGAGACAAAAGGGGAGGGGGGTAGAAGTTTTATTGCCTGGAAATACCGGAGATTCGGAGGAATAAACATGGCAACGGATTTATGTTTGTGGCCCACTTCCGGTCACTCGCATCTCCCCTCGGAGCAAATGGAACCGAAACCGATTAAAGGAAATGATTTTTTACCGTCCATTAAAAAAAATAAGAACTAAAAAAGTGCCTGAATAATAAACATAGAAAACAGCTTTAATTGCACTTTTTCTCTACACTTTATCCATTAAAAAGACCAAACTTTTTCACCCTATAAAAAAAAACTTCTTGATGAGTTTCAACTGTTAATTTACAAGGGAAAAAAATCGATTTTTAATCTAAAATTTATACTCGAATTTTCAAACGTAGGTAGCTAATGAAGTTTGTAAAAGAATAATGGAATTTATATTACAGCCATGTGTAATCATTAATAAGAAATTGGGAGACAATTTGGGGTAGGGTGGAAGGAGGTTGGGGAGGCGAGAAGGTATGGTGGAGATGGTAGGTAAGTAGGAGGTAAGTGGGGAAGTAGAGAGGGAGGGGGGGGGTGACATCATGCGCTAAAATGGTACCAATCATGCGTTAAAATAGAAAAATCATGCATTCCTAAAGTAAAAATCATTCGTTAAAAAATATCCATCATACGTCAAAAAAAAAAAAAAATCCTTTCCTAAACTTATAGAACGATCATGCATTTCTAAAGTAACAATCATGCATTCCTAAAGTAACAATCATTAGTTAAAAGGTATCCATCATGCGTTCCTATACCTCTATAACAATCATGCATTCTTAAAGTAACAGTCATGCATTCTTAAAGTAACAATCATGCATCCCTAAAGTAAAAAACAGCAATCCCTAAAGTAAAATAAAATTAATCATGAATTCTCAAAGTAACAATCATTAGTTAAAAGGTATCGATCATACGTCGAAAAAAACAAAAAAAACATGCTTTTCTACACCTATAAAACAATCATGCATTCTTAAAGTAACAATCATGCATCTGTAAAGTAAAAAATAATGCATCCTTATAGTAAAAAATTAATCATGCAATCGTAAATTAACAATCATTAGTTAAAAGTTATCCATCATGCGTTCCTATACCTATATAACAATCATACATTCCTAAAGTAACAATCATGCATCCCTTAAGTAAAAATCATCTATCCCTAAAGTATAAAAAAAATTAATCATGCATTCTTAGAGCAAAAATCATTAGTTAAATGGTATGTCATGCGTATAATTAAAAAATCATGAGTCCCTATACCTATATAACAATCATGCATTCCTAAAGTAACAATCATGCATTCTAAGTAACAAATCATGAGTTAAAGGTATCAATCATGCGTTCTATACTCTATACAACAATCAACGCATTCCTCAAGTAGACAGTCATGCATCACCTAAGTACAATCATGCATCACTAAGGTACAACAACAAGCATCCGGCTAAGTCAAATAATATATCATGCATTCTCACAAGTAAAACGAATCATATGTTGAAAAGGTATCGATCAGTGCGTCGACAAAAAACCCATGCGGGTCTTTCTACACTCATAATATACAATCATGCATTCTATACAGATAACAATCATAGCACTATAAAGATAACATACTGGCGCTCGTAAAAATATTAACATGGCACGCATCGCTAAAGTGACAATCATTAGTTAAAAGTTTCCATCATGCGTCTAATACGATATAACAATCATGGCCATCACTAAAGTAACATCATGCCTCCTAAGTAAAATACATCTATCTACGTAGCAAAAAAATTATCATGCATTACACGTAAGCAGAAGCAATCATTAGTTAAAGGTATCCATCATATGTTTGGCGTAGTATTAAAAAAATACATGCGTCCTATACCTATAACCATGCATAGCATTGCCTAAAGTAACAAAGCATAGCCTTCCTAAAGTAACAATCATGCGTTAAAATGTCACCATCATGCGTCATACGCTAGACAATCATGCATCTTAAAGTACAGTCTGCATTCTAAACGAGTAACATCATGCATCCTAAAGTAAAAAATCTACCTTAAACAGCAATCCCTAAAGTAAAATAAAATTATCATGATTCTCCCAAGTAACAATCATTAGTTAAAAGGTATCGCTCATTACGTCGAAAAAACAAAAAAACAAACATGTTTTTCTACACCTATAAAACAACATGCATTCTTCAAGTCCAATCATGCATCTGTCAAAGTTCAAAATCATGACATCCTATCGTAAAAAATCCATGCATGCAGATCGTAAAAAGACAACATTCGTTTAAACTAAAAGTGTATCCATCATGCGTTTCAGACCTACATCATACGACATTCTAAAGTAACAATCATGCGTCCCTATAGTGAAAAATCATCTATCCTAAAGTATATTCAATCATGCATTCTTCAGAGTCAAACAATCATTAGTTAAATGGTATCCATCATCAGTTTATTTAAAAAATCATGCGTTCCTATGCCTATATAACAATCATGCATTCCTAAAGTAACAATCATGCATCCCTAAAATAAAAATGATGCATTCCCCAAGTTTAAAAGTGGGTTTATACAATCCATCATGCGTTCGTATACCTCTATAACAATCATGCATTCTATGGCCCTAGTAACCAGTCATGCATTCCTAAAGTAACAATCAGGCGTCCCTAACGTAAAAATCAGCAATCCCTAAAGTAAATAAAATTATCATGCATTCTCAAAGTACAATCATTAGTGTAAAGGTATCGCGATCCATACAGTCGAAAAAACCACATGCTTCTACGCCTATAAACAATCATGTCATTCTACAAGTAACACTATCATGCATCTGTAAAGTAAAAATGATGCATCCCAAAGTAACACATTAATCATAGCAATCGCACATGTAACAGTCATTAGTTAAAAGTTATCATGTGCGTGTCCTATGCCTATCTAACATCATGCATTCCTAACGTACCATCATGCAATCCCTATAGTACAAAATGATGCATATCCGCTAAGAGTATAAAACAATCTATCATGCATTCTTAGAGCAATCATGCGAGTTTACATGTATGTCATGCTTATAAGTAAATCATGCGTCGCCTATGCCTATATAACAATCATGCATTCTCCGTAAGTAACAATCATGCATCCCATAGTAACAATCGATGCATTCGCTAAAAGTACAATCATGCATTCCTACAGTCACATATCGATTGCATTTACCAAGTAACAATCATGCATTCCTAAAGTAACAATCATGCATTCCTAAAGTAACAATCATGCATTCCTAAAGTAACAATCATGCATTCCTAAAGTAACAATCATGCATTCCTAAAGTAGCAATCATGCATTTCTCTATAGTAAAAATGAAGCATTCGCAGAGTAACAATCATTAGTTAAATGGTATCTATCATGCGTTTTAACTGAAAAATCATGAGTTCCTATACCTCTATAACAATCATGCATTCCTAAAGTAACCCTATAGTGAAAATGATGCATTCTCAAAGTAACAATCATTAGTTACATGGTATCCATCATGCGTTTAATTAAAAAATCATGCGTTCCTATACCTAAATAACAATCATGCATTCCTAAAGTAACAATAATGCATCCCTAAAAAAATTAAGCATTCATAAAGTAACAATCATTAGTTACATGGTATCCATCATGCGTTTTATTTAAAAAATCATGCGTTCCTATACCTCTATAACAATCATGCATTCCTAAAGTAACAATCATGCATCCCTATAGTAAAAATGATGCATTCGCAAAGTAACAATCATTAGTTACAATCCATCATGTGTTTTATTTAAAAAATCATGCGTTCCTATGCCTATATAACGATCATTCATTCCTATTCCTATAGTAACAATCATGCATTAATAAAGTAACAATCATGCGTTAAAATTGCATCAATCTTGTGATGAAATAAAAAATCATGCTTTCCTAAACCAGTTAACAACCATGAATTCTTAAAGTAACAATCATTAGTTAAAAGGTATCCATCATGCGTTTAATTAAAAAAATCATGCTTTCCTATGCCTATATAACTAATAACAATCATGTATTCCTATAGTAACAATCATGCATTAATAAATTAACAATCATGCGTTAAAATGGCATCAATCTTGCGATAAAATAAAAAAAAGTCATGCATTCCAAAACCTGTTAAAAATCATGCATTCCTAAAGTAAAAATCATGCATTTCTATCGTAACAGTCATGCAATCCAGTAACAGTCATGAATTACGATAGTAAACAGCTTTCTTAATTTGTGATGGTAATATTTTCGTAAATCGACTATAAAAGATATCGATTCTAACGTAAAAATGACACCAGGAATCTGATGAAATCAACTTAAAATCCTTGAACTAATATTCTTCGAGTAATCACCAAAAAATCACTTAAAAACAGATGAAACGGCGGTTTTTTGGCGAATAATTGAAGGATGTCGTGAATTGTTTGACTTCTAAGAAGTGCCACCCTCCTCCAGTTGAGCATTGGCTGCTAATGTTGGGTGCTTAATGTTTGGAAAATTTTGTTTAAATCTTCTAAATGGCGCTGATTTTTTTCGGTTTTCGCGGGCGATTCGGTCCAAGTCAACTCGTGAGGGGTGAGGAGGGGCAGGTGTCTTAATAACTAGTTACCGAGTCGGAGGACAATACTATGCAGATGAGGGGTTTAGCGGGCAGGTGAGGGGCGAGGGGGGTTCTGCAGATGTAGTACAACCGAGGGAGGGTGTTCCACCTGGAAATTCCACATCTGCTATGCAACCCCTTCGTCGTGTGGCGGCACCCTCGAATCCTATTCAACCCCCCACCTTCCCTTTTTACGTGTTTACACTCCGCTACGCAAGTGCCACGCGCCTCTACCTCATTAATTTCGTTTATTAATAAAAAAAGGTCTAAAACTTCAATATAAAAAAAGAAGACAGAAATTAAATCTGTTGCAGTTTCGAGGGGAACCGCAACCCTCTTTCGAACCGCGTTATCCGATCTCCCCTTTCACGAACTTTTAGAAGGGAAGTAACAGTTTGATGCTGTTGCACGTCAAACTGTTGATACGACTTAAATCGATCCAAAAACTTTTAGTCGGGACAAAAATTTCTTTTTTCTCTCTCACGAATCTTTGATAAATATTAAAAAAGGCACTTCTCTCGAGTCCGACAACTTTTTTAAGTCTCCTTTCACTTAGATCCCAGTAGACTCTTGATTTGCCAATACCCCCCCTTTGGTGATTTGAGAATTTCTCAATGTTGGATGGAAAATTCCGAAACTGAAGGTTGTTTGTGAGCAGAGGTGGACTGGCCCGGGGGGGGGTGGACAGAACCCACCCGCGCCCCCCGTGAATACGTAGAGGCGGCGCCCCCCCGGGTCATTTTTTTTTTTTTTTTTTGGCGTTATTTTTCCTCAGTTGCTCCCAAACTGGGGGGCGTAAGCTGTCCCCAGGGGGGGTGTGGGAAAGCTCAAGATTTTTTTTTGTGTGCAAATATCCCCAAAAATTCGTCAAAAACTTCAAAATCAACATTTTTAAAGCTTAATTTGGTCAAAAAAACCTCGAAATCAACATTTATGAAGCCTAATTTTCGTCCAAAAACCTCAAAAACAACATTTAAAAAGCCTAATTTTGGTCAAAAAACCTCGAAATCAACATTTAAAATGCCTAATTTTCGTCCAAAAACCTCAAAATCAACATTTTAAAAGTTAAATTTTCGTCAAAAAACAAAAACAAAAAAAACCCTCAAATACAACATTTATAATTGCCTAATTTTCGTCCAAAAACCTCGAAATCAACATTTTTAAAGCCTAATTTTGGTCAAAAAACCTCTAAATCAACATTTATGATGCCTAATTTTCGTCCAAAAACCTCAAAATCAACACTTTTAAAGCCTAATTTTGGTCAAAAAACCTCGAAATCAACATTTATGATGCCTAATTTTCGTCCAAAAACCTCAAAATCAACACTTTTAAAGCCTAATTTTGGTCAAAAAACCTCGAAATCAACATTTATGATGCCTAATTTTCGTCCAAAAACCTCATATTCAACTTACATTTATAAAGCCAAATTTTCGACAAAAAACCTCGAAATCAACATTTGTGATGCATAATTTTCGTCTAAAAACCTCAAAATCAACTTTAAATTGACAATTTTTTGTCAAAAACCTCGAATTCATGGTTATAAGAGGAAATATTTTTGTCCAAAAATCTCAAAATCAACGTTTTAAGTGAAATTTCTTTTGTCAAAAACCGTTAAAATCAACATTTTAAACCCCAAACATTAGTTAGCAGTCAAAAGTTAACATTCAAAACTTGGGGGGGGGGCAAAGGATTTAATTTGTTTAAAAGGGGGGCGCACTGTGAAAAAGTTTAGGAACTTCTGTTTTCTGTTTTTGCCTAATATATTTTTCTAAAAGCCAATTTTCTGTTAAAATTTTTTGCCCATCCGGGCGCCCCCTTAACTGAAAACCCACCCACACCCTAAGGTCCCAGTCCGCCCCTGTTTGCCAATCCCCCCCCCCTTTGGTTATTTGAGAATTTCTGACTGTACGATGGAAAATTCCAAAACTGAAGGTTACTTAGATTCTTTATGGGCACTTTTTTGGTAAGTTTATAATATTATATTCGTTTTGTTTCATAGTAAGTAGGTACTTTTTAACATAAGGTACCACCAAATCGAGACACCCTAGATAACTGGATTTTGCCTTTTTGAGGTTGTCGCCTTTCATTTCCTTTAAATCATGTATTCTTTTAAATATGCACAAACGTGGCCTTATATATGGGCAGGCCATTAACTTTTCAAAGAGTAGCCGTGCACGGCGAAAGAAAGCCAGAAAAAATATGGGTGGCGGATTAACTTATTAATAGAACCAATTGATTTTTGTCTTTTCAGTTTTCTTTTCTATATTTAACGATATCGATAATTCGTGATGCTCCCCCTTAGTATCGAGTTTCATATCCCATTAGGAACATTTTTTTCTTTATATTAAATTTCGGTCCAGATGAACATCAAACACACCCGTTGAGGTCAGTGGCAGATGCTACGCTTTCTGAATAGAGGAGGAATAAAACGAGGAAACTGTTGATTATGATGTCATAGATTGACCTACGTCGCTATTATGACATCACGAGAGTTAGGATCATCTAGCTTTTGTATAAGGGGTGGTGAGGGAGTTGGAAGGAAATGTGGGAGGTTTGGGGAAGGTTGGGGGGAGGTGGGGGGAAATGGGGGTATGCTTGGTTTACTTTGGCTCGTGTACTTTGGTTCATTTAGTTTGAATGGTAAACTTCGGTATACATGGTAAACATACTATTCTTTAGAACAGGTACCTCTATCCCTTGACATATTCACAGGTAAAAAGGACCGGGAAGTAACTGTAGTTCAATTCAAAAAACAAGCTCTGATCTCAACAATAAAAAAAAATCGATCGCCCCTTTTGCGGGAGTTGTATAAGTTTTTGAATGATCTTTTGTGAGGAAGCGACAGATGACCAATAACGACGGGGAAAGAAAAGAAAAAGCCATCTGGGGAGATGTCTCCCTCTTCGCTATTATCGTCTAGGGGCTGTTGTTTAGGAAGGGGGGGCAGAGTGCCAATTGAAAAGATATGCAATTTATTGTTTACCTCCCTCTTTTTCCACCTGAAAAGGAACACACACGTGCCTTACAAATGTTAACCAAAGTAGGCGACAAAGGAATTCATGAGTCGCTCAAAAATTAACTTTTTGATCCCCAATTTCTTGAAAAAATTGATTTTTTTATAGTTGGCAATTTTTTTCACGAAACAAAAGTTCTTTTGTCTTTCTTTGTTCTGAACCCTTCTGGCCACTTCTTAAAACAATAGATCCTCTTTTGATTTTTTTTATCCTCCATCTTATATGTTATATAAAAAAAACGTAGTTTTTTATTTTTTAGGTCTGCATTATATTTTTTTCTTCGCGACCAAGAAGGCCCCCTCGAGGGAAATTTATCACAAGACATTCCCCATTTCCTCTCGACCATATTGTTTTATTATTATACGCTCCGCATCATGGGAATTTATAGGGCTGAACTAAAAAGGGGACTGAAACGATGGTGAATTTTAATAGGGAATTACCTTTTTTCCTCCCCCTCCTTCTTTTTATAACGAAAGAAAATTTGGTGATGAAGAGCCATTTTTTAAGTTTTAAATTTATTCGAATCAAGTAAAGAATGCCATTATCTCGTAAAAATGTCTTCGAATCACTTTAAATCAAGAATAGAATCCAACCATTTAGTAGAAATCGCTGCAAATCACTTTAAATTACCAAATAATGCATTTATTTCTTAGAAAAAGATTTAAATCATTTTAAATCAACCAAAGATTGCAACTATTTCCCAGAAAAAGCTTCAAATAACTTTAAATCAACCAAAAAATGCAATTATTTCTCAGAAAAAGCTTTAAATCATTTTAAATCAACCAAAGAATGAAATATTATTTCCCAGAAATAGCTTCTAATCACTTTAAATCACCCAAAAAATTCAATGATTTCTCAGAAAAAGCTTTAAATCACCCAAAAAATGTAATTATTTCTCAGAAAAAGCTTCAAATCACTTTAAATCGCCCAAAAAATTCAATTGTTTCTCAGAAAAAGCTTTAAATTGTTATAAATCAACCAAAGAATGCAATTATTTCGCAGAAAAAGCTTTAAATCAACCAAAGAATGCAATTGTTTCCCAGAAAAAGCTTCAAATCACTTTAAATCAACCAAAAAATGTAATTATTTCTCAGAAAAAGCTTCATAGCACTTTAAATCGCCCAAAAAATTCAATTATTTCTCAGAAAAAGCTTCATAGCACTTTAAATCACCCAAAAAATGCAATTATTTCTCAGAAAAAGCTTTAAATCACCCAAAAAATTCAATTATATCTCAGAAAAAGCTTCAAATCACTTTAAATCAACCAAAAAATGCAATTATATCTCAGAAAAAGCTTCAAATCACTTTAAATCGCCCAAAAAATTCAATTGTTTCTCAGAAAAAGCTTTAAATTTTTACAAATCAACCAAAGAATGCAATTATTTCGCAGAAAAAGCTTTAAATCAACCAAAGAATGCAATTATTTCGCAGAAAAAGCTTTAAATCAACCAAAGAATGCAATTGTTTCCCAGAAAAAGCTTCAAATCACTTTAAATCGCCCAAAAAATGCAATTATTTCTCAGAAAAAGCTTCATAGCACTTTAAATCACCCAAAAAATGCAATTATTTCTCAGAAAAAGCTTTAAATCACCCAAAAAATTCAATTATATCTCAGAAAAAGCTTCAAATCACTTTAAATCAACCAAAAAATGCAATTATATCTCAGAAAAAGCTTCAAATCACTTTAAATCGCCCAAAAAATTCAATTGTTTCTCAGAAAAAGCTTTAAATTTTTACAAATCAACCAAAGAATGCAATTATTTCGCAGAAAAAGCTTTAAATCAACCAAAGAATGCAATTGTTTCCCAGAAAAAGCTTTAAATCAACCAAAGAATGCAATTGTTTCCCAGAAAAAGCTTCAAATCACTTTAAATCGCCCAAAAAAATGCAATTATTTCTCAGAAAAAGCTTCATAGCACTTTAAATCACCCAAAAAATGCAATTATTTCTCAGAAAAAGCTTTAAATCACCCAAAAAATTCAATTATATCTCAGAAAAAGCTTCAAATCACTTTAAATCAACCAAAAAATGCAATTATATCTCAGAAAAAGCTTCAAATCACTTTAAATCGCCCAAAAAATTCAATTGTTTCTCAGAAAAAGCTTTAAATTTTTACAAATCAACCAAAGAATGCAATTATTTCGCAGAAAAAGCTTTAAATCAACCAAAGAATGCAATTGTTTCCCAGAAAAAGCTTTAAATCAACCAAAGAATGCAATTATTTCGCAGAAAAAGCTTTAAATCAACCAAAGAATGCAATTGTTTCCCAGAAAAAGCTTCAAATCATTTTAAATCAACCAAAGAATGCAATTATTTCGCAGAAAAAGCTTTAAATCAACCAAAGAATGCAATTGTTTCCCAGAAAAAGCTTCAAATCACTTTAAATCAACAAAAAAATGCAATTATTTCTCAGAAAAAGCTTCAAAGCACTGTATGTCAAGGGTTGTATGCTATTTCGTAGAAAAGTCTTTAGAATCTCTAATTTGACTTTATTTGTCATAGCCGCCATTATGACGTTAAGCTTACGTCATTAAAATCCACTTTATTTTAAGTTTCAAAAGAGAAAAACCGTTCTATTTTTATAGGCTTATTTACAAAATTAAACAGGATCGCATGAGAGGGAAAGAACAACAACACGTAAAGTTAATAAAATGAATCTTTTATGCATATTTTCGACCGTAAAAATAGAGATTTATTGCGTAGGGCGGAGGGAAAATAGAAAAGCAGGGGTTGAAAAGGGATCGTAAAATGCGTCAATAAAAGTTTTTTTTTCTAATTTACTGAAAAGGAATAATGAATTGAGGGAGATTGATTTCTGCGTTTTTGGAGGTGATGCAAGAAGGGCTTAGAGCGTAAAATCTTTCGCGGTTTCGTCTTTCAGGGAGAAGGATGTGGAGCCTTTTAGTTAAATGAAACATCTGTTGTTGTTCACCTCGGATTTCTTTTTCCCTTTGACCCCTTTTCGATTTGAGGCCATCTGGGAAGGGGTTTTCTCGCTGCAGGTCGTTGTTTGTAAAAACTGTTTGTCTACAGACACGCGGCTTCGAGATCACCTGGACCAGAAGGGGGTGAAGATTCGCGCGCCCGCCAACCCTTCCCATCTGCCTTCCAACTTTACAAACTGACCCTTTTCTATCGATTTCTCCATAATATGAGGGCTTTTCGGTTATCAGCGACATGCAGATCTCGAGTACCCCTCGACCGCCCCCCGTTTTCGGTTAACCGTTACGAATAGATCGTGGCTCATTAATGGGGTCGCGTGCGAACAGATTCGATCTTCAAGATTCGACCAATGGCCGGGGCAATAAATGGTCAAAAAACGCGTTCCCACCCTTTTTCCGTTCTTTTGGACTGACTCACCTCTAATTACCTTTTTTTCCCAGGATCTTAAAACTGATTGATAAGTGAAAGTATGAACTCAACGTTTTTTTCTGAATTCTAATTTGATTTTTCATATTTTGTGAAATTAGTATTGATTTAAAAAAAAGAAATCTTCAATCTCCAGCGTCCGAAATTTGCTTGAAACACAAATAAACAATATTCAGTCTGAACACACAAAAAGGGTTACTTTGTTGCTCAAAAACGATATAAAAGACACCTTTTATCACCCTGGATTGTCAACCTAAGTTATAGACACCACTCAATCGTTCCGAACACGTAGAGATCGTGAAAAAAAAAATCCCCGTTTTAGAATTCGGAAGGCGAACTCACGCCTTAGGCCGCGGGTAGTTTCGTCCATTATATCCCCCGACATAGTCTCCGTTTATTGACAATAAAAACGAGAAAAAAAAATTTATAAATTAATGCGCGTATTCGCGTGTGTCCCCTAATCCAGTCATTTATGCTATCTTTACCCTAATGTGGTTACATTTGCATAAAAGGGAGCTGGCTTAGATAGGACACACTCAAACATAAAATTATCGATTTTTATAAAGTGTTGCCAATCTTTGTGGGGGTGCTGCCTACTTGAGTGTCTACCTAAAATATATATAAACACTAATACCAATCTAAATCCTGTAAATATGTACAGGAATTAAGCAGTACTGTGGACCCTTAAGCAGGACAGCTACCCACTAAAACCTTCTATGTTGAAACTCTCGATTTAAAGTGATTTAAAGCCATTTATACTGGATAATGGCATTCTTCATTTGATTTAAAGTGATTTCAAGCCATTACTGTAAAATAATGCTATTCTTTACTTCATTTAAAGTTATTTGAAGACATTACTGTGAAATAATGGTCTTCTTGGCGCAATTTCAAGTGATTTGATGCCATTTCTGTGAAATAATGATATTCTTTACTTGATTTAAAGTGATTTGAAACCATTTCTGTGAAATAATGATATTCTTTACTCGATTTAAAGTGATTTGAAGCCATTTCTGTGAAACAATGATATTCTTTACTTGATTTAAAGTGATTTGAAACCATTTCTGTGAAATAATGATACTCTATGATTAATTTAAAATGATTTGTAGCCATTTCTGTGATATATCGATTCTTAGCTTAATTTAGAGTGATTTTTAGCCATTTCTGTAGAAATGATGCATAATGATGGCATTTTTCGCCATAATCACTAGATCATGGCCAACTTTTCATTTTTGTACGCCTTGAACATTCAATTATTTCGTTTTTAAAAAATTAATAAAAAGTTTTGTTCGCTATTTTCGCTTGGGTGGTTTGACGGTAATAAATTCGAAATGGGAAAAGGAAAAAAAAGACTAGTTAAGGGTCACGTGAAAGTCACGTGGTTGAATAATGAACAGGAACCCTTGTCTAATTGTCCTCGGGATACATAATACATGGCGTTGCGGCGTTGGGGTTGAGGGGCGCGGGCGGGGGGTGCAGGTGAGTTCGCCCCATAGGCCACTCAGAGAACCGAACCGAATAATTAATACCTTGAGTTTGGTCGATAGGCAATCGGGCTCGAACCGTGAAATGGCTCATTGCGGTCACCTGACCGGATCCAGGTTTTCGCCGAAACTGCCCCCCTCCCCTCCCCACCCTCCCCACAACATCCAAAATAAGGCGATCTCCATAGTGATTTTAGTCGTACCGAAATGCCACTGAAACATCGGTTTAGAATTTCGTACTACAGCATTCCCATTGCCTCACTCCCCTAAGCATGAGAACTACTAAGCACCAAACCTTAAGGCTTAAAATATTCTTTTTCCTAAAGATGACATTTAAAACTTGATTTTGCTTTTTTCAATCGAATCTCGACAAAATCAATGTCACAAAAACTCGACCTTTTCATAAAATTACGTGATTTCCAAGAAACTCGTGTTTGAACGAGTAATTTTCTAATTCGCTTACAAGCCAAAGAATCAATTATTTACAGAACTTTTTCTTCATTTTAACTTCAAACTTTCAAACTTAATTTTTTTTTTCTAAAAACTTTTATTAGAAATTATTATCGATTGAATTTTATATTCTAACCTACTTTTATAGTCTTTGAGCTATAATTTGATAGAGTTTGTATGTCTAAAATATGCATGAAGTCCGAGAAAAGTCGCAAGGATGGAAACCTTGGCTATAACCACTTTGAAACCTCCTGTAGGTTGGAAAAGGCATGTCCTAAGTCAAATATTACTGTTTTCTTCAACTTTTGGATTGTATTATTCAACTATCATAAAAAAAAAGGAAGAATAACAAGGAAGATCTCTTTACTCCTGCCAAAGATTTTTAAAAGTAAAAATTTTGTAACTCGTTTATTTTCTTCGTTGTAGCGTTAATCGCTTTGTGTATTTAAAGGATTTTTTAAAACAAAACTTTTCGCACCAGCAAAGTCCTCTCTTTGGCTTATTAAACGGGTGGAGGGGATAAAAAAAAAGGGGGTGAGTCAACAAAGCGTACAAACAAACGCTAATGAGTCGCCGTCTTCCCGCAATTGTTAAGAAACCGGATAAAAAAAGGATTATCTGGCTTTTTTCGAAGTTTCTATGACGACCGTACAAACTAAAGCAATGAAGGGCAGTTGTTCGAGAAGAAAAAAAAAGGGGCCTTCGGACATGATACCGCACGTGTGCCCACGTCCGAAGTAACCGATCTTTTAGTTCCTCTGGGAAGCCTTCCTGTCTTTCACTTCCCATCCTCTTATATACTATTACAATTATTTAAGTTAATTGAATAGAAAATGAACCATTTTTTGACAAGAAAATCAGCTTTGAAATGACTTCAAGTCATTCTTTTCATATTTATTTATGAACGTTGCATCCAACTCAGGACTTTGATACCATTTCTTCGAGATAAAGGCATTCTTTGCTTAAATTATAGTTACTTGAAGCCATTTCTACAAGATTAAGACATTCTTCGCTTGTTCTAAACCTATTTGATGCCATTTCTGCAAGAAAATGGAATTATTTTCTTGATTTAATGTGATTTGGACAATTTCTACGAGATAATTGCATTCTTCGCCTAATTTACAGAATTTGAAGCAATTTCTACTAAATAATGGTATTCTTCGCTTGATTTAACGCTACTTGAACCCATTTATACAGAACAATGGCATTCTTCGCTTGATTTAAAGCTATTGTATGCAATTTATGCAAGATTATGGCATTCTTAGGTTAATTTAAAGCTATTTTATGCAATTTCTGCAAGATTATGGCATTCCTAGGTTGATTTAAAGCTACATGATGCAATTTATTCAGAACTATGGCATTCTTCGCTTGATTTAAAGCTATTTTATGCAATTTCTGCAAGATTATGGCATTCCTAGGTTGATTTAAAGCTACATGATGCAATTTTTCAGAACTATGGCATTCTTCGCTTAATTTAAAGCTATTTGAAGCCATTTATACAGAATAATGGCATTCTTCGCTTGATTTAAAGCTATTTTATGCAATTTCTGCAAGATTATGGCATTCCTAGGTTGATTTAAAGCTACTTGATGCAATTTATTCAGGACAATGGCATTCTTCGCTTAATTTAAAGCTATTTGAAGCCATTTATACAGAACAATGGCATTCTTCGCTTGATTTAAAGCTATTTTATGCAATTTCTGCAAGATTTGGGCATTCATTTATTCTCATTTGGACAATTTCTACGCGAAGATTCTTGGCTTCGTTTAAAGCTACTAGATTCGGTTTTTGAAAGATTATGCCATTCAACGCTTGTTCTAAAGCTGTTTGAATCCATTCCAGCAAGATTATGGCATTATTCGATTGATTTAAAGTGATTTGTACAATTTCTACGAGATAAAGGTATTCTTTGCTTGATGTTGAACCCTTGTTGCTTGATCCAAACTGATTTGATGCCATTTCTTTGAGATGATTGAATACAAAGCTTGATGTAACGAAATTGAAAATTGGATCAACAATTGGTTGGCAGTTAGAGGTTGACAATGATTACTGAATAGGATGCTCATTTGGCCAAACTTTAAGGCTTCCTTTGAGGAAAAAGGATGTTCCAAAATAGCTCCTGAATAGCTGGACCGATTTTCCCATATTTTGCTTTCCGAGCATATAAATCGAAGCAAATATTTGAAGTACAAAATGGACCTTGATCAGAAGCAAATGTTTACATTTCAGATGCCTGATGCACTTAAATACTTCAAATTGATAAGTTTCTGAAATCGCTTAAAACATTA
Organism: Orius laevigatus; assembly: GCA_018703685.1. Classification (NCBI taxonomy): domain Eukaryota; kingdom Metazoa; phylum Arthropoda; class Insecta; order Hemiptera; family Anthocoridae; genus Orius; species Orius laevigatus. The sequence continues at coordinate 31,872 of JAGWEN010000914.1, read as the reverse complement.
GCTTTGTCTATAGGGGGTGAGAATGAAAACGCGGGCGAGAAATAAAAAAATCTTTCGTTTGTTGATGCTGGTAATTAGGGTATGATTGATATGTTTTGACTGGTTTAAGGGGAGGTGCAATGGGCTGTACCCTGCTCAGGCGCCCGACATCATATTTTTCATGGGGCTCTCCCCCCTTCCTCGTTCCTGAGGGGTTGAATCAATCCGGGTAGGGGGGGAAGGCGCACGCACCCCCTACCCTTCCCGTAGGGTCCAACCCCCTCCCATATATAAAGGGAGAGACCACGAGGGCTACGGCACAAATCGGACAAAACTCACAGAGTTCACTTGTGTTCGGTTTCCGTTTTTTATTTTGTGTTTTTATTTCGCCTTTCTCTTTCTCTCTCCCCTTCTTTCATTTTTCCTCCCCTCTATCCTTTTTTGTTTTCCGTTGTTTTTTATTTTTATTTTGGTGCGCGGGCGATGAAGAGATGCCGAGGTGTCTGATGGCTAAAAAGTGGAAAGGCTACTGGCCCGATGAGAGGGCAAGGGAGGACGAAGAAGAAGAAGAGATTGATGTCGTCGGCGATACTCCAGCACCCGCTGGACCCCAAATTTGGGGACCATCCAGCCCTACAGCGGCCGCCACAGCTCCAAGTCCTCCTCCTCACCAAACCGATCGGATACCTCCCATCATCTACAACGGTAAGTCATCTCCATTCCATAGTCTCGTTATTCGATATTGATAGTTCGAAGTTAATGGTGTTTTTTTGTTGGTAGGTTATGTCCAAGACTTGTCCCATTATACCGCATACTTGCCTCGTGAGCCTTCGGTGACACCACCATCGTACGCGACGCTTCAGCCGGCTACTGAATTGAGCTTGCCGCGTAAGTCGCTTTCGATGTGCTACACGAGTACCGGTGCGGCCCTTTCATTACCTCCGAAGAAAAAAGACATCTACCGCCCTTATTCGCTGGACGACCGGCCGACGTACACGAACATCGGATGGCGGCCTGCGGAAGAAGACCTTTCTGCAGCCCACGCCATTCTCGACCTTAGTGCCTCCACCCCCGCCCCAGTCGAAAAGCCGAACAAGACTGTCGCATACACCTACGAAGCATTCTTCGTCAGCGACGGCCGTTCCAAAAAGAAGCCCGCAGAAGTCAACGAGAAGCAGAAATACACGTGTTCTGAATGCGGAAAGCAATACGCGACATCAAGCAACCTATCTAGACATAAGCAAACGCATCGAAGCCTCGATTCGCAATCTGCCAAGAAATGCATGACGTGCGGAAAAGCTTATGTATCAATGCCAGCGTTAGCGATGCACCTTCTGACACACAAGCTGAGCCACGCGTGCGGCGTCTGCGGCAAACTTTTCTCCCGCCCATGGCTCCTCCAAGGCCACCTCCGCTCCCACACCGGCGAGAAGCCCTACGGATGCGCCCACTGCGGCAAAGCGTTCGCCGACCGTTCCAACCTCAGGGCCCACATGCAGACCCATTCCGCCGACAAAAACTACCAGTGTTCACGCTGCAACAAAACCTTCGCACTCAAATCATACCTGAACAAACATCTCGAATCCGCCTGCTTGGAAAACGACGTCAAATCTCCCTCCCCCTCAATCCCTGGCTAATCGCACCGTCCAACTTTCGTCCAAAAAACGTGTCTACACACAAACTAGTCACTTTAGACGCTTCTTAAGCATGTTTTTACATTATTTATTCTACTTTGTATTCTATACATCATGGTCTAAAACGAGTTTCGCAAATCAACGAATCTTCTAGTCTAATCTAGTCATTTATTATTTTCTAGTCGTTTTTTCTAGTCAGACAATAACAAGCTAGTCAAACCAAAGAATCTAGTCATTTATTTCGACAAGTCGAACTTTTCTAGTCCATACTTTTAAGCATTCCATTAGTATTAAGGAAAAACTAGTCTTTACTAGTCGGATGAGAACATCTAGTCAAAACTCTAGTCTTTAAGGAAAACGTGCAATAGCCCTCTCGCTTATTATATACGCTCTTCTTTCCTTTTCGTCTTTCTTCTTCATCTTTCATCTTTCAGAGGGCAAAACGAGTGATATCTAGTCAAGTGGCTTATTTTTTTTGTTTTCAAATGATCTCCTAGATTAAGATATAATATATATATAAATATATATCATTATTTTTTATCTTGGTGGCCATAAAACGACATTTTCGTTTTATCGCCATCAGGGACTTCTGGTCAGTTTTTTTTCTTTTCTAGTCTTTACTCTAGTCAAGTGTGATTGTTTACAACGTTCGATGGCAATAATTTTGGGGTATTTTGAAAAATCAACGAAAATTAACAACGAAAAGAGTCTTTCTAATAAGCAATATTAAATATTAACTTTTCATAAATACCCCATATAGCCTATAGTATTCAAAAGCAATAATAATTGTAGTCTAGGATAAGTAAGGGGCGAACCCTTTTATTTATAAGAATAATTATAAGGAAACCATGAACTATAAAATACAAAGTACAAAAATAATGTAAAAACATGCTTTTTTATTTATTTTTTAAAAATTGAAAAGGGGGATCTTATTTTGTAAAATGTGTATATTTTTAGAAATTTTTCTTCTTTTTTTTTGTAGTTTTTTTTTAATTTATTTTTTTGTAAATTTTTGTTTGACTAGTATTTTTGATTTAGGCTGCCAGCCGCATAGGTCAATAAACAGCAACGAGCAATTAAATTAGCGTCTGCTCAAAATTTTAGAGTCTCCATAGGGTTAGAGAAAATGGAAAAAAAAATTTTGTATACTAATCTTCCCTATAAAAATATATAATATAGAATAGATTTAGCCGGAAGGTAGTAGCACGAAAATTTTAAAGGCACTGACATAAACTGGATACACGATTCTAACCAAAAAAATGAAAAAAATATTTAAATAGAAGCAATTTTTGTAATATATTATTATATTTTCGTAATAAATAGTCATTTCAAAATTTACACTTTTCGTTTCCTTTTTCGCCTTTTTTCATTAGATGGCATCTGTGGGGGAGCGCAGATGTGGAAAAAGAGGGAAGTTTTGATTAAAAAGGGCCCAAAGTGTCAATCGGCCCTTATTAGTCTATTGTTAATTCAGGGAGGGAGCAACATGGACATGTTGCGCCTTTTTGGATGATTAAAAGTTTTTATGATTTCTGAAGCATATGTGAGATTAAAGGGTCTGATTATGGTAAGAGGATAAGAAAAACTTGTTTTTTTGGTTGCTAATGGAGATGGAAAAACGAATCATGTTAGCTTCGTTACTATGGACAAGCGTAATCCGATCAAATCCTTAGTTGGCTCGTTTTGAACCTGTAGATTCGCAGAATCGATGCTGCCTAGTTGTCTATAAAGATTTCACCATCGTGAAAGACAAAGAAAGGCACTTATTAGACAGATTTTCCCCCTTTTCGTGAAGAAAAGACCCTTTTCAGCCAGATTTTGACAAGGAAAGACACTTTTCAGACCTAGTCGGACCCTTTTTGACGAGAAAAGACCCTTTTCAGCCTGATTTTGAACCTATGCGATAAGAAACCCTTTTCAGCAAGATTTTGACCTTTTTGACCAAAAAAACAAACAAAAAAACACACTTTTCAGCCAGATTTTGACCTTTTTGACAAGGAAAGACACTTTTCAGACTTAGTTGGACCCTTTTTGACGAGAAAAGACGCTTTTCAGCCTGATTTTGAACCTTTCCGATAAGAAAAGACCCTTTTCAGCAAGATATTGACCTTTTTGACAAAAAAAAACACACTTTTCAGCCAGATTTTGACCTTTTTGACAAGGAAAGACACTTTTCAGACCTAGTTGGACCCTTTTTGACGAGAAAAGACCCTTTTCAGCCTGATTTTGAACCTTTGCGATAAGAAAAGACCCTTTTCAGCAAGATATTGACCTTTTGTGACAAAAAACCCACACTTTTCAGCCAGATTTTGACCTTTTTTGACAAAGAAACAAACGTTTTAGACTGATTTTGAACCTTTTGCAAGAAGAAAAGACCCTTTTCAGCCAGATTTTGACCTTTTTGACAAGGAAGGACACTTTTCAGACCTAGTTGGACCCTTTTTGACAAGAAAAGACCCTTTTCGGCCAGATTTTGAACCTTTTGCAAGAAGAAAAGACCCTTTTCAGCCAGATTTTGACCTTTTTTGACAAAGAAACACACTTTTTAGACAAATTTTGACCCTTTTCATCCAGATTTTGACCCTATTTGGGGAGAAAATATCCCTTTTTATTTTTCATCGCTTCGACAAGAAGAGCCCTTCTTGGAACTTGGAAGACGTTATTTGAGGAAGTTTCGTCCGGTGCAGCTCCAGACAGTTTTCATTTTTATTTCTTTTAAACCCCCATTGTAGTCGTAAAACTTTGGTAACGTAATTTTCTTTTTCGTAATTAATAATCTCATTATCTTTTCATTAATGTTAAAAGGGGTGGACATGATAAGATTTAAAGCAAATGTCCCGAGCACGTGCTTCTTCCAGACCATTAGAGGAGCCTCGATAGTGGAAGTTTAAGGGAGGGGGGAGCCTTTTTTGGAAATTAGGGACCCGCGAGGGTGATTAATGAAAATAAATGGGCGAATTTTCAATTCCGTCATACTTTTTAATCTATCCCATCCCACCCTCTTTGGTCGACTCGAAAATAAATAACAGATGCGATAATGACATCAAAGGTTTTTACAGAACAACAGAATTTTTCAACCTTTTTCGACCAGAAATCCATTTTTTGGGGTCAAAAATGCAATAATCTAGTTAAAGGAAGTTTTTTAAAAACAGAAATTAGGGTCATTTTGGTCCATCCATGTGGCAAATATTCATAAGTCCAGAACAAATGGTCCTATCAAAAAATTGTTTTAAGTAAAAGTTGCGGGAAATCAAGCGTAAAATCAAATTTCATCGTCAAAACATAAGGTTCATATGTAAAATAACAAAGTTAGGGTTGTTCTTGGTCACCCTGTTAGTCAGATCCAAAAGTTATCAACGCCAATCGATTCTTCGTTTAAAATTAAAGAGGGTTTACTTCGACACTTTTTTTCGTCAGGTCAAAAGCCTGGCATATATGGGCTGTTCATTGTTAAGTAGCACAGTACTCGATACTCCGGAACGTTTGGTCCTATCAAAAAAACGTTATAAGTAAAAGTTACAGGAAATCAAGCGTAAAATCAAATTTTATCGTCAAAACATAAGGTTCATATGTAAAATAACGAAGTTAGGGTCGTTCTGGAGCACCCTGTTTGTCAGATCCAAAAGTTATCGACGCCCATCGATTCCTTGTTCAAAATTAAGGGGGGTTTACTTCGCTACTTTTTTTCCTCAGGTCAATATTCTGGCAGATAATCTGCTGGTCCACTATAGGTGGACTGTATATAATAAACCATCTTCCATTTGGTGGGTGATGAGAGGTCTGGTCAGGCTCTTATCCGATGCAGAATGACTCCAATAACTTAAAGCACTCAAGAATATTCAAGGTTCAACATGATGGCCTTATTTTTGTGGAAAGAACAAATATGAAAATTTTGATCTACATTAATTTTTTTTCTCCTACGCACCTGGGGTTAATGTATTAAAGGGCAGCTGGCGCATTCGTGATCTATCCAGGGGCCTAATTACGATATTGGACCAGGTGGGAGAATTCCTTATTATAGACGAAGCTAATAATTCGATATCGATTATTAAAACCTTTTTGTGTTCCACCCTTTCATTGATTTGTCCCTCCCAATCTGGGTCTATTTATCAAATTGACTACTTGTTCGGTCTTGTTGCTTTTCGTGATTCCCTTTGAGTCAATTTTGAGACACGAAGCGCAATTTTTGGGCCGAATTTCGTCTTTTTTTCTGCGGTTGTTAACGTATTGCTGACACCTCTAATGACATAGCGTGGCCGATCCTATTACCGCCTTATGAAACAGTCACGTCACTTTTTTTCGCTTTTTGAGGGTAAAAATAGGGGCAGATGCATAGGTGGATTTGTTGGAGACTAAGAGGGTTTTCGATTTACATAAAAATTTGACCGTAACGGTTTTTGGGAACAAAAACGCATGATGTGGGCGGAAGCTGTTGGAGATGAAAAAAATTCTCCCACAGGTAAGGATGATCCGGAAGCTGGAGATCGGAATGAAAACAGACACGTGGCAGGTATCAAATAGGGGGGCGCCCCTCTTCACTAATTCAGCATCATCTGTTGATCCTTGGGACCCCTGAGACTCGGAAAACGTGGGGGATCCCGTACACTTTACCTGATTAGAACGGAACCTTCTATTATTAAGCATCATATACGAGAAACTCGCGTTTTATGAATTCTTTACGTCCTTTTTTAGACAAAAGGGGAGGAATCGTGGGAAGGACAAACATGAAAAATGACGTTAAACAATGAACTTTTTTGTCACGCGATTGGTCAGCTTTGATTCGACATATGGTCCGTGGGAGAGTTCGAAAGGGAATCCTCTATGTCACATGTTGCACTAAAAACGCTTGAAAGTAATGGGGTAGCTGTAGGCACTATACCCCTACTGTCACTCCCAAATGAGCATCCAAATGTCCCAAAATCAAACTGTCGATTATCTGCCATACTTTTGACCTGACGAAAAAAAGTATCCAAGTAAACCCCACTTAATTTTGACCGAGGAATCGATTGGCATCAATGAATTTTAGATCCGACATACAGGGTGCTCCAGAACGACCCTAACTTCGTTATTTTGATTGCTAACCCTATGTTTTGACCAACGAATTCGATTCTACGCTTGATTTCCTTTAACTTTTACTTAAAACACTTTTTTGATAGGACCAAACGTTCGGACAGTATTCCAGTTTTGTCCCACTGTGCTTCCAAGTTCTAGAAAATAACAGAAAGCAGCTTTTTTTTGGATTCAACATTTGGAAAACGGAACTTTTGTACAATAATCTTGAAAAGAAAGATGGAGAAAAAGGGGAAGGGCGTTGTCAGATCCAGGAGGTCCTTCCTTCACCTGATTTGTAGCCGGCCAACCTTTCCCTACTCGGCCATCAATTACCCAGAACCTCCTTATGTTAAAAGCGAGCAATAATTTTAACGTATCGATTTTCATAAAAGAAAAAAAAGCCGTTCAAGTACCGCTACTTGAGCACGTGTGAGGAAGTTACGTCTTGAAAAATAGCAACACCTGGATATCGAATTTCGATGATCATAGGGACATCCCGGAAGAGAACTAACAATCGACTCGAAAAAACGCTTTTTCTTTTGGCTGGTCAATATTTAGAAGGGCGCAGGTGGCCTGAGCGTAGAATTAGCCCAAGTGTCCACCCTCAAATGCCCTTTGGGCCCTTTGTGGCCTCCGAAGCCTACAAACACTGTTTATCTCCCTTCTAGCTCGAAAAGCCTTTCTAAATACTCAAGGATCGATATGTTTTTTTGTAGGGTAGCAATTTATGGCTTAATTCGGCCCTTTTTTTCTCACTGATTATTCATTCCTTGCCTGACTCGGGTAAAATTAGGGCGAAATCGTTTTTCTCGGGGCTCAACAAGTAATCGCCGATCTTGTGACGATATCGGGACCTTTTTTAACTCGCCCCCTTATTCTAACTACATGGTTACGATGAATATTTCATAGCGTGAAAAATAACGATCGAGAAAAAAGAGACTTTTGGAAAATCGAAGTTTGGGAGTTGAAAAACCGCAGGAAACTTGAGGAGTTTCTGAAGAGGGGTGGAATCCTTGAGGTCGGATCCTTTCCCGAAAATCACACAGTGGGAGGCTAAAAAACTCCCTCGTAATCCGCACTCTGGGGATGTTTTTGAAATGTTTATTGTCCCCGATTTAAAACCGACCGGGCCTCCATATCGATTCCAAGCTGTAAATGATGTTCGCGTAAAAATGATAACCGCTGGCATCCCCGGAATATAAATTAAGCCCAAAAAACGAAAATTTGTGAAGAGGAAAAGAAGGGGGAGATGTGAGCGATGGGAAGAGGGATGTGGGGGAGTTGGTTGTGGTGATGGGATGGCTGGGGGAGATGACGTGGTGGGAGGTGATATGAGGAAATTTGGGATTATGATGATATAGCACTGCTTGGCTACTGTCAATGATTGTGTAACAATATGGAGACGGTCACACTTGAGGGCAAACCACTTAATCCTTTTTAAAAAGAGGTTCAAAAGAGCGTGAAGGACCTTTAAACCGGCCAGAGTCCGGTGACGTCGAAGTAGAAGAAGGTGAATGGAAGGTCGTCTTTTCTTAAGGAACCCGACGTCACTTATGACGTAACAAGATTCCCTTTTTTTACTACTCTCCCTCTTTTCAATGATTCCGTTATCACCTTGTTGCTAACGGAAGAACGGGCGCAGCTGCGTACACATCTGCCCTCTTTTGTCTACTAGCCTCACCCTCAGTACAGGTGTGAGTGCCTGATTTCTCTTCAATAGCCTCTCCCTCCGATATACTCGCCATTCATTAACATCTGTCATATTGGGCCTTGGGGTTGTTGCTCCAGACACGCCTCAAGAACGTCTTACACTCAAAGGAACTACCTGTCCTCACTTTCCCTTTCTCCGAGGCACCTGTTCCTTTTAAAAAATTTAAATGCTAAAGGACACGTCATATGGCATTACGCACCAAAGAGTTTCCAGATGTCTCCCTCAGCTGACCCAAACGATGCGAAACGTTTAAGTTTTCTCATTAGGCCAAGAACAGAGGGTGCTTTCGAGCATATAAACAGAGCGAGTTTGTTTTTAAAAACTATTGGTTTTAATGTAATTAAGCTTATCATAGCCGGCTGCGTTGTTTCGACATCTGTTGATGCTTCTGTTCCCCTCTTTTCGGGGGGCCCCTTTCAAAGGTGCTCTACCGGTTGACAACTGCTCACCAATTGTCTGGACGTCGACTCGACACGTGACCTAAATAATCGTAAAGTCGGAACTAATTTTTCTAATTTAACGTTTCTCGTTTTAATTGAATTCTCACAGTCCTTATGCTTGGTCGAAGACTCGAGTGCTGGTTTCAAGCTATAAGTGGAGTCTGCAGAACCCAAAGAAAGACAGGGTACAGTTCTAGATCACGGTTGTGCTCAGAATCTAAAGGGATGCTATACCACCACCATCTAGCGATTGCGCAAACTTCTCTAAGTGTGGGTATTGCATTAAGGGTCATAGTTAAACATGTGGGTTTTTCATACATGGCCATAGTTCTCCCTTTGAATTTTTCATAAAGGGGCCATAGTTCTTTATGTTTTTCTTGCATAAATGGTCATAGTTCTTCGTGCTTTCCTTGCAGAAAGGGTCATAGTTCTTGGTGCTTTTTATGCATAAAGGATCATAGTTCTTCATGCTTTTCTCGCATAAGGGGTCATAGTTCTTCATGTTTTTCTTGCATAAAGGGTAGTTCTTAATGCTTTTCTTGCAGAAAGGGTCATAGTTCTTCGTGCTTTTCGTGCATAAAGGATCATAGTTCTTCATGCTTTTCTCGCATAAAGGGTCATAGTTCTTCATGCTTTTTCTTGCATAAAGGGTCATAGTTCTTCATGCTTTTCTTGCATAAAGGGTCGTAGTTCTTCCTGCTTTTCTTGCATAAAGGGTCGTAGTTCTTCATGCTTTTCTTGCATGAAGGGTCATAGTTTTTCATGCTTTTTTTGCATAAAGGGCCATAGTTCTTCGTGCTATTCTTGCACAAAGGATCATAGTTCTTCGTGCTTTCCTTACATAAAGGGTCATAGTTCCTAATGCTTTTCTCGCATAAAGGGTCATAGTTCTTCGTGTTTTTATTACTTAAAGGGTCCTAGTACTTCGTGTTTTTATTACATAAAGGGTCCTAGTTATTCGTGCTTTTGTTGCATAAAGGGTCCTAGTTATTCGTGCTTTTGTTGCATAAAGGGTCATAGTTCCTAATGCTTTTCTCGCATAAAGGGTCATAGTTCTTCGTGTTTTTATTACTTAAAGGGTCCTAGTACTTCGTGTTTTTATTACATAAAGGGTCCTAGTTATTCGTGCTTTTGTTGCATAAAGGGTCATAGTTCTTCATGCTTTTCTTGCATAAAGGGTCATAGTTCTTCATACTTTTCTTGCATAAAGGGTCATAGTTCTTCTACTTTTTCTCGCATAAAGGGTCATAGTTGTTGTATAGCTCCAAACTTAAATTGTGAAGCAGACCGAGTACTTTTGATTTCTTTGATCTCTATTCCATTAAGATTGCACCTTTCATTCGAGGCGTGTGGCAGGAAGTAAACAGTTATAGGATCTTAAGAGCGTGGGGTTCTTAAAAAAAGGGGTTTTCTCGTCAGGTGGTACCGAAAAGGTTCTTCCTCAGGCACGTGCTGAGGTCTACGCCCTATCCAACTCGTCTGATTCTAAGCTCAACAAGTTTTCTGATTGGATACCGTCCAGGTGAAAGGCAGCTGCATTATAGACAATACGGCCCAGCTGTTATGTCACCGGAAGCTATCGAAAAAATATTAAGTTTCATTTTCTGAATCCCTTTTTCTGTTCGGAAAGGAAAAGTTGATGAGCACCTTTTTTTGTCTGGGAGGCACGCGTAACGGGCACGAGGCTATAAATCTTTTCCCTACCTGTAAACGGGACAAGTCTTTAACGGGTAATAGACGTTCTTAAATACAAACCGAACAAATTGCCTTTTCTAAGGATGTTTTATGTTTAACACCTCCTGGTAAAGCCACAACTTTGGATGAAAAAGAGGTCATCGTTGAGAAGATGCAAGTCGTTAGGAGTCTCTGGAGTTCTGGGATTAAGGAGGGTGAGGATTAGACGTTTTTCGACGAATAAAGAAAACTCCTTTTCTTCAGGGCGACCCTTAGGCTTGACAAATTAAATTCGTCGGGATGAACGTGAAGGTTCTCCTTCCTCCGACCGCCCAATTACGTCCAAAATAGCGACGCGTCTGTTCCAGAGTCGTTTTTATCTTTTCGGCAAACAAACGCTTTTCCCCCCGGAACGACGTTCTATTTACAAAATCTTCAAATTGTTAATTGAAGAGGAGAGGGGGTAAACGGATAAAAAGTCGATTTATTGGAAAATGTTATTCCGTTCTTAAAGTATTGGTCCTGGAGCTTGCCCAGAGACACGAACTTTCTCAAAGGTCTACAGATTTCTGGGGATCCATAAATTTCGGAGGAAATGAATCCTTTTTTTCTAACATAACTTGAATTTGGTGATAATTTTATGAAAATGGGACTAATTTCACTCAAACACATTATAATTACCTAATTAGTTAATTAATTAATTAATTTTTGAGAATTTTTTTTTCAATCATACTTGAATTTGGTGATAATTTTATGAAAATGGGACTAATTTCACTCAAAACATTATAATTACCTAATTAGTTAATTAATTAATTAATTTTGAGAATTTTTTTTCAATCATAACTTGAATTTGGTGATAATTTATGAAAATGGGACTAATTTCACTCAAACACATTATAATTACCTAATAGTTAATGAATTAATTAATTATTTAATGGAAAAAAACTCATCATAACTTGAATTTGGTGATAATTTTCTAAAAATGGGACTAATTGCGCTAAAACACATCATAATTACCTAATTAGTTAATTAATTAATTAATTTTTGGAAAAAATTTCAGTCATAACTTGAATTTGGTGATAATTTTATGAAAATGGGACTAATTTCACTCAAACACATTATAATTGCCTAATTAGTTGATTAATTTTTGAGAATGAGAATTTTTATTCAATCATAACTTGAATTTGGTGATAATTTTATGAAAATGGGACTAATTTCACTCAAACACATTATAATTACCTAATTAGTTAATTAATTAATTAATTTTAAAAAAAATTTTTGCAATCATAACTTGAATTTGGTGATAATTTTATGAAAATGGAAAATTAAGTTAATTAGTCATAATGACCTAATTAAATAATTAATTACCTAATTAGTAATGAAATTAATCGGGATCACGTGAAGATTATTGGTTAAAATTTGGTGAAGATCGGACCGGTAGAAAGCCCGTAGCACATTTTGCAAACTTTAGACAGACATATGTCCCGCCATTTTGTCGAATTTCAAAAGTCGCTCTCGTCACTTTCAAGATAACCACGAAAGGAAGATCGTGTGAAAATTGTGGCCGTGAAGTGTTCCGGAAAAAAAATGCGACGGACGGCCGGACGGCCGGCACCACAGACAAAGTCATGTCCGACAACGATCAAAAGTCAGTTTGACCCTAGGGGGTCTGGAAGACCCTTCCCCAAAAACCCGAATCCGTATTACAATAACTTCTCGTTGAGAAAGTTAAAACAGGGAAATTTTGAAAATCACTTTGGTCATCTAGAATGTTATCTTGACAGCGCCAATCCATAGCATTGTATGCCAAGCCTCCTATCCAAAGTTAGGTAATAAATTAATCTTTAAGGAGGGAATATTGTGTTGATCGAGGCTGAAATCGCGTCTGGTAGAACGTGAGTTTAAAGTGGGTTCTCGGTTGAAGTGCCCTTTTGGTGCAACAGCGCTCCCTAACAAGCTTCGTGCTCAATGAGCCGCACTTGTCCCCAATCCGTAATTAGATGGCCATGTTCATTAGTCGCGAAGTGGAAATCTTGCGCCTTTTTTTCTCTCTTTCCCTTCGTAACTCATTCTAGGTCCCTCCTTCGTCAATATTAAGCGTGTTTATTTTCCAAATAGGCACCCCCGTAACGTTCTACGCAGGTAAATGTCCGTAAACAGACTGAGCAAACGAAAATAGTCAATTTTCCCTCTGACGAGTTATTTGCTCTTAGTAGGCTAATAAATCCCCCCCGTACCTCTTTTTCGTCATGATTTCAATTGAATATTCAAATATGTACAACAAATTGAATTCCAATATTTTTAATTCTTATAAAATACTACTTTTTTAAGGTCTTCAAATGTTTTGACGTAAGAATCTGGCTTATCGTGCACAATCCATGACCTAAAACTATGTCAACCTGTTGTTGACCTCCACATTGACCAGTTGTTAACCTCCATATCGACCTGTTGTTGACCTCCACAATGATTAGTTGTTAACCTCCATGTTTTGACCAGTTTTTAACCTCCATATTTTGACCAGTTTTTAACCTCCATATTTTGACCAGTTTTTAACCTCCATATTTTGACCAGTTTTTAACCTCCACATTTTGACCAGTTTTTAACCTCCACATTTTGACCAGTTTTTAACCTCCATAATTTCGGCCTGTTGTTGACCTCCAGATGTTAACCTCCATATCGACAAGTTTTTAACCTCCACATTGACCGGTTGTTAACCTCCATATCGACAAGTGTTTAATCTCCACATTGAGCCGTTGTTAACCTCCATATCGACAAATTTTAACCTCCACATTTACCAGTTTTTAACCTCCTCTCCTAATAAAATAAATAATATAAAATAAAAAACCTCCATAATTTCGACCGGTTGTTGACCTCCATTTCGACAAGTTTTTAACCTCTACATTGACCAGTTGTTAACCTCCATATCGACTAATTTTAACCTCCACATTGACCAGTTTTTAACCTCCATATTTTGACCAGTTTTTAACCTCCATAATTTCAACCTGTTGTTAACCTCCATTTCGACAAGTTTTCAACCTCTACATTGACCAGTTGTTAACCTCCATATAGACAAGTTTTAACCTCCAAATTGACCAGTTTTTAACCTCCAAATTGACCAGTTTTTAACCTCCATATTTTGACCTGTTGTTAACCTCCATTTCGACAAGTTTTCAACCTCTACATTGACCAGTTGTTAACCTCCATATAGACAAGTTTTAACCTCCAAATTGACCAGTTTTTAACCTCCAAATTGACCAGTTTTTAACCTCCATATTTTGACCAGTTTTTAACCTCTATATTGACAAGTTTTTAACCTCCTTATCGACCTGTTGTTGACCTCCATAGCTATCTGTTGTTGGCCTCCACATCGACCTTTTGTTATCTTCTATATCTATAATAATTATGTGCTTGAATTATTATTATTATTATTATTATTATTATTATTATTATATTTATTGCGTTTCATTTCTTCCTGCGGTTGGCCTCCTCAACGTCCTTTCCCTAACATTCCTATATTTTTAACCTATTTTTTGGTACTTACCTGAAGTTATTTTTCCACACAAAAAGAAAAGGTTTTTCAAGAAAAGTTTAGAAAAGAATTTTTTTTCCTTCTTTCTTTTTTGAGGGCCCGCTTGAAGAGCGTTCTGGGTCCAAGTTTTACGAGGCGACATTTCTTTTCAGGAAGAGGTCGCCGCCGTTAAAAGGACCAGTTAGGATGCCATTAGCCAACTTTTTTTTAAGACGTAAAATCCCCCTCAACTTCTGTTTTTCTACAAAACAAATCGATCGCTGGGGTTTTTATTTATTTCCTAGCCTTTGCATAATATATTTTTCAATAAAGTTAGCTGGCACGGCTTCCGCGATTTTTTTCATCCACACCCAACCCAATTTTTATCGAGGGGAGACCATCTCCGGTCTGTAATATTGAAACTCTTGTTAAATGTTTAAATTTTTAACTTATCTACCTGTTGTTGTCCACCATAATATTGACCTGTTGTTGTCCTCTCATAACATCGACCACTGTGTTGTGCGCGTAATATCGACCTGTTGTTGTCCGCACATAGTATCGCCTGTTATGTCCACCATAAACATCGACCTGTTGTTATACCTCCATAATATCGAGCGAACCTGTTGTTTTCCTCCAGAACATCGACCTGTTGCTGTCCTCCATAATCTCGACGCTGTTGTTATCCTCCATAATATCGACCTGTTTGGCTGTATCCTCCCTATATCGATATGTTGTTGTCCTCCATCAACATCGACTGTTAGCCGATCTCCATACTATCGACCTATTGTTGTCACTCACCATAATAGTGACCTAGTTGTTGCGAGCCTCCATAACATCGACCTGTTGTTGTCCTCCGTAATATCGACCTGTTGTTGTCCTCCATAGTATCGACCTGTTTATGTCCACCATAACATCGACCTGTTGTTGTCCTCCATAATATCGACCTGTTGTTTTCCTCCATAACATCGACCTGTTGCTGTCCTCCATAATATCGACCTGTTGTTATCCTCCATAATATCGACCTGTTGTTATCCTCCATAATATCGATATGTTGTTGTCCTCCATAACATCGACCTGTTGCTGTCCTCCATAATATCGACCTATTGTTGTCCTCCATAATATTGACCTGTTGTTGTCCTCCGTAATGACTTATTGTTGTCCTCCATATCCACCTATTGCTGGCCTCAATATCAACATTTCCTTTAATCTTTTTGGTCAATTTCCATGTCATCTGTTATTCACCTTTGCTAAACTCGTGAACGTTTTGTTCCAAAGAGAGAAACAATTCAAGCCCAAACATAAATTTTTAATCTCACCCACATTGATCGCAACAGATGTAAAATATTCGTGTATCAACCCCTAGTAGCGCTAATGATCCCCTTAACCCTCCCCTCTTTTCTTTAAGTGTCTCCATTTCTTTTGAAAAAAAAAAGTGGACCCTTTCGGTTCAGGTGGAATAACAACCCGCATACCACTTGCATCTCCCTGATCAAAGCCGACCCTCCACCCCGACCACACTGGCTCATTAAATCCGCCTCCATACCTTTCAATCCGCTATTATTATTTTTTTTATTAAAAGAATAAAGAAAATCCTCGGACTCACGAAACGATTTATTACAGTATTTAACTCCAACGCTGACGTGTCTGTATTTTAAGACTAAACCACACGCTATATCCTAGTAATTTAATTTACGGATTACTCATATTGTCCAGTCTTTAAAAAAAAGCCTATAATGATGGATTTTTTCCCCCTTTTCCGGGAATAGTTCATTTTCGTGCAACAAATGTTTGTAATGCCTATAAACGCATAAGGGGGGTTTGGGAATTGATGAGAGAATGAAAGCTGCCCGTGGCCCATAAAAGGGCGCCGAGTATGGCGAGGTAATTGAATGATTGTCCATTTTCCAAATCGAAAAACGTGGGAAGAGGTGGGGAGGTGGGGGAAGGGTGGGGGTAGATTTTCTATACAAAAACCTGGGGGCCCTCGCTTTTTTTAAAGTCTCTCTGAAGCGGCAATTTAGCCTTGTTACGGGTTGTTAGCCCTCTGACAAAATAAACGTTTCGCTTTTTACAAACTCCTGGAAAAAGTCTTTTTTTGATGACAAATCTAATTGGGCTTAAATATTTTATGAAGGATCAAAATCTTTTATTGAGCCAGGAACGTTGAATTATGACGGAAGAATCACCTTAATCGAATTAAAATCATTGCTGATGGTCGATGGAAAAGGATAATATTATGTTTTCATCCTATATCTCAACAGTTCACCAGATCCCAGATCACCATAGGTACTGATGATCCCCCAGATCACCATAGGTACTGATGATCCACCTGATCACCATAGGTACTGATGATCCACCTGATCACCATAGGTACTGATGATCCACCTGATCACCATAGGTACTGATGATCCACCTGATCACCATAGGTACTGATGATCCACCTGATCACCATAGGTACTGATGATCCACCTGATCACCATAGGT
Source organism: Orius laevigatus (assembly GCA_018703685.1). Classification (NCBI taxonomy): domain Eukaryota; kingdom Metazoa; phylum Arthropoda; class Insecta; order Hemiptera; family Anthocoridae; genus Orius; species Orius laevigatus. The sequence goes on along the minus strand of JAGWEN010000914.1, from coordinate 15,390 downwards.
ACTGATGATCCACCTGATCACCATAGGTACTGATGATCCACCTGATCACCATAGGTGCTGATGATCCACCTGATCACCATAGGTACTGATGATCCACCTGATCAGGTGCTGATGATCCACTGATCACCATAGGTACTGATGATCCACCTGATCACCATAGGTGCTGATGATCCACCTGATCACCATAGGTGCTGATGATCCACCTGATCACCATAGGTGCTGATGATCCACCTGATCGCCATAGGTGCTGATGATCCACCTGATCGCCATAGGTACTGATGATCCACCTGATCGCCATAGGTGCTGATGATCCACCTGATCGCCATAGGTGCTGATGATCCACCTGATCACCATAGGTACTGATGATCCACCTGATCACCATAGGTACTGATGATCCACCTGATCACCATAGGTGTTGATGATCCACCTGATCACCATAGGGGTTGATGATCCACCTCATCGCCATAGGTACTGATGATCTGATCACCATAGGTACTGATGATCCACCTGACCGCCATAGGTACTGATGATCCACCTGATCACCATAGGTACTGATGATCCACCTGATCACCATAGGTGCTGATGATCCACCTGATCACCATAGGTACTGATGATCCACCTGATCACCATAGGTACTGATGATCCACCTGATCACCATAGGTACTGATGATCCACCTGATCACCATAGGTGCTGATGATCCACCTGATCACCATAGGTGCTGATGATCCACCTGATCGCCATAGGTACTGATGATCCACCTGATCACCATAGGTGCTGATGATCCACCTGATCGCCATAGGTACTGATGATCCACCTGATCACCATAGGTACTGATGATCCACCTGATCACCATAGGTGCTGATGATCCACCTGATCGCCATAGGTACTGATGATCTGATCACCATAGGTGCTGATGATCCACCTGATCCCATAGTGCTGATGATCCACCTGATCACCATAGGTACTGATGATCCACCTGATCACCATAGGTACTGATGATCCACCTGATCGCCATAGGTGCTGATGATCCACCTGATCGCCATAGGTACTGATGATCCACCTGATCACCATAGGTACTGATGATCCACCTGATCGCCATAGGTACTGATGATCCACCTGATCGCCATAGGTACTGATTATCTCCCATAGCAACTTCAATGCCCGAAAATGTTCGCAAATCTTGGAAAATCGGACGTCAACATATACTGGGTTGGGCGAAAAGAGCCACTTGGGTAAACCTTTACGATAACTACCTTCCCCCCTCCACACCCAACAATTCTACTGCAGGATTAAGACCCCCCGAAGCAATAACGGAATTATGTTTATCGTCAGCCTCTAAGCCACCTCTGAAATATTTCACCGCCACCACATCCACGTGTTCGACATGGAAAGGGTCTACCTATCATTTACATACCTAACAATGACTTCATTATAAACTCCCGCCCAAATTGCTTTTGATGTCCAATTTGCATTTATTAAAATAAAAAGTATTAATAAAAAGAAAAAAATGTCTGATTGCATGTTATAAAGGCTTCCAAAGCCCTTTTTTTAGGTCCATCATTAAGGCCATAAATACGTGGAATTAAGTCGTGCACGTTTTATGGGGAGAACGAAATAAAAATGTATGTTATTTTATTAAAGTATGAAATAAAACGCCCTTGAAGGTCATTTGAATAAAAAGAGCATAAACCCTTTATACGTATAATAAGTGGGATAGGGTTTACGAATATCAATAACCGGAAAAGCAAATAAAAATTTTAATTGGGCTCATTAACCTCTTGTAGCCAAGAAATCTCACCACAGGTACTGATGGTCAGCTCTACCATAGGTGCTGATGATTCCCATATCACCATAAATGACTAAAATGAATATTTCTAAAAAAATGCAACTTTTAAAGTGAAATATCTCAGAAACTATTCGACCAACAGAGCTGCAGTTAAGCTTAAATTTTAGGTTATTTTATGAGCTTTAATTATGTTGAAAGTGACTTTTTAGATAAAACGATTTTTTCATAAGTTATGAGACAAAAACCGAAAAAAGTCCGAAAATTCTGAGGTTTTTTGGCTCCCAAACGTTTGCCTGGAGGCTTTTGGAGCTGAAAATTTAAATTTACACTACCTAAACATGTAGTAACAAGAAACTTAAGCTTTTATCAAATATTTTTGACTAATTGGTGAAAAAATGGAGAAAGGTCTTCGATCCGGGCATATGGGATGGTCTCTGAGTCTGCTAATTGTGTCCCCCGAACATTTGTCATCGGCGTAATACTAGAAGGAAGGATTAAAACGGACTTAAGTCCTTTCGAGCACATCTGCGCCTCCACAATCCGCATCCGCCATCCAAATAAGGGCTTTACGACGGTATTCCATTTCAATCGGAATAATTAATTTAAACGCCCCCCTCACCCTGGCCACATAAACGTCCCCCTAATCGTCTATTCTAGTGCCAAATCGATTTAAAGAAATTTTCCCGACTAAATAATGCACATGTGCGGTTTCATGACTTTACATGTCTCGACCTCGTCCTCAAATTACAAGTTTTGACCAAAGAACCCTTTCATAGAGACAATTTTTTTTCATTTTTTATTCACAATTCTATGAATTCCGCTTTTTTTGCGTTTGAATTATAAATTTTTTCACACTCGAGTCTCAAAGCGATCACGAAATATCGCCTATCGCTCGAGGCAGCCTCAAGAAGGAGCGGATTTCCTGCTGAAATATCCTGAAGTATCAGTTATCACGAGTTTATCAGTATGATCTTCTAGCATTCACCTTAGGACCGATGGGCGGCGCCACTGGGCAGACATCAGTCCTAGGTGATTCCTCAGGGTAATCTTCGCTCCTCAACAACTACAACGGAGAGATATGGAACACCCATTTGATGTTTGTGGAGAGGTCTGTGGAGCCCCGAGTTTTCACGGATCCTCCTTTTTTATTGGTTTTTGGCTTAGGAGATGGAAAGACGGGTTTTGAGCTGTTTAACGCGTTTTAGAAGGTTGTTAACAGATTTTCAAGTAGTCTGGCGTCGTTAAATGCTAATTAGAACCTAATTGTTTCCTGATATGTTTTCAATGCGCCGCTTTCTGGTGGCGGGGGGTGTCGTCTACCATCGCGTTTTCCCCAAATTGCTTATATAATTACTCAAACCGCTTCCGAGAGATTAACTCGGAACGTCTGTAATTAGGTTCTGAACATCCCCGACCCTTCAACTCCCGTCCTTTGTAGACCACTTTTATGGGAACGGAATCCATTTTTTCAAACAAATATATTTTTTATTCATTTCTTCATCAGAATTAGCCGACTCGTAAGGGAATTTCGAATAAAAAAATTTTTTTGCGGTGAAGAGAAAAAATATCGGATGGCATAAAAAAAAACATGGTGGAGGGGATTTCGGCGTGATAAGCTCAAATTGATGAGAGAGCGAGTGCGAGGGGGGCGAGCATCAAGTGGGCCGGTGGAAGGGGCGCGGGGGAAGGGGGCGACGTCGGCAAAATGTCAAGAGGCGAGAAAGGGGGCGACCGAGGGGACGACACAGCTGCAACTGCAGATTTCCAACTCGTCCACTCTCTATCACAATTACTTCCCTAAGTGACAGACATCCCTTTTAACCTTAGATTTCCAACTTTTTATATCTTTAAAAAAATAATTTAAATATTTTTACTGTCTTCGTTATAAAAAAATTTATGGACGTGTTTTTTCATTTTAATTTACGCTTTTAGAGCCCATTTGTCGAGTAATGGCAGTCGTTCCGGGAAGATAAAATTTTAAAGATCACTCGACGAGCTCTGGCCAAAAATTGAGTGGATTAAAACTCATCTCGAAACTCGTAATTTTAGAGTCTCGAACTAATTTTACATGAGAGGAGCTCGCCTTCCTCGGATTCTATTGTCTACTAATTACGGAAGGGTGTAGGGCCAGAGTAAAGCCCTAGAAAGGGAAACTGACATGACAGGGGATGAATTACAACACTCTAATAAAGCGGTTAAAACTTCAAGTATTTCACGAGAATTCAACGCTTTTCGCTTCCTTCTCCAGTGGTGCTCCCGGTGGAATATTTCACGAACTACAAAACAACATGGATTCTTTTTAAATTTCACGTTTTTGATCGTCAAAATGGGTTCAAATGATTTTTCAAATGAAAAACTTCGTTAATTTTATTAAAAACGACGTTTTTTTAGCGTCATTTCGAAAAGCTAAATGCGATTTATTACAACCCTCTAACTCCTGCCTATTCCAAAGAGGCGCTTTTAAGCCTAAAGCGTTAAAAAACGATTTTTTTTTCACTTTTAAATGCGAAAAAAAGAGGAAAACGCGTAAAAAAATGGAGGGGGAGGCTTAATGCATGTGCACGTCGGATAAAATTATTCACCCTTCAGTCTTTCACTCTCATGGGGAAGTAATTGCAAAGTTGCATAAGTGCATGTGCATATTCAGAGCTCTTGTTAGCCGTCATTTACATCTTTTCTTGTGTAGAATCTGTGAATTTAAAAATGGGAAAGACATCCGCTTCTGTTTCGGTCCATTAGGCCCTCGCGGGTACCGTCCGCTTCCTGTAACGCGATCCAGGAAGTTCCACTCTCCTTCCTTTCTCGTGACTCAACCTCACCCGGATATTAAACGTCTTCCCCACACTCGAGTCATTGATTTATACGAACAAAAGGCGAAAAAGGAGTAATTAGACTTCAAAATGGTCCCAGGAAGGAGACAAAAGAGAGAAAAGGCGATGATGCCATTAGGATACAAATTGCCCTCAAAAATTTTCCACGAGTACCCAACTCGAGCAATTAATTAGACTCATTTCTGGTGAAATTTTTGTGCTGAAAGACGTGTTTTTCGATGCGTGAACGTCCCGAGAGTAACTCGGTGTAGTATAATTTAATTACATCCAATAAAACTTTGTCGGAGGGAGAGAAGTTGGGAAAGAGATGGGGCGGTGGTGGAGGGTGGTGGGGGGTAAAGAGATGCGGGAGGGACGCAAACAACCCTCGGGACCGGGGAGGCCCCCGGATTGCTAATCCCTTGTGTCCACATCAACCGAAACCCTCTGCATTCAACCAATTAGGATAAAAATGCACCCCTCCGCATCTACTTTTTTTACCCCTGCATAACAAAACAGGCATAATTTCACCATACGATCGACATCTCATGGTTTACGCTTTTTTACATTCTAAAATTGTTTATTTTACCAAAGCAGAGCTAATATAAAAGCTGTATGGAGCTCCTGAAGAAGAAAACTTACTCCGAAATTCCTCCCAAATAAAGACCTGTTTTACGGGACTCGGATTACATATAGGATTATAACAAAAAAAAAATATCAAGAAACATAATAAAATATACTCATTTTACGATAGAACAGGTAGATCGTCCCGTATGAGTACTCGTAAAACAGGTAGATCGTCCCGTATCAGTACTCGTAAAACTAGTAGATCATCTGTAATCGTAAAACAGGTAGGTCATCCCTTATCCGTAATCGTGAAACAGGTAGATCGTCCCGTATTCGTACTCGTAAAACTGGTAGATCTTCCCTTATCCGTACTCGTAAAACAGGTAGATCGTCCATTATCCGTACTCAAAAATTAGGTAGATCGTTCCTTATCTGTACCCGTAAAACTGGCAGATCGTCCCGTATTCGTAGAGTAGGTAGATCTTCCCTTATATGTACTCATAAATCAGGTAGATCGTCCCGTATGATGATCTACCTCGTAAAACAGGTAGATCATCCCTTATCCGTAATCGTAAAACAGGTAGATCGTCCCGTATTCGTACTCGTAAAACTGGTAGATCTTCCCGTTTTCGTAAAGTAGGTAGATCTTCCCTTATCTATACTCGTAAAACAGGTAGATCTTCCCTTATCCGTACTCATAAATCAGGTAGATCGTCCCGTATTCGTACTCGTAAAACTGGTAGATCTTCCCGTTTGCGTAAAGTAGGTAGATCTTCCCTTATCTGTTCTCGTAAAACAGGTAGATCTTCCCTTATCCGTACTTATAAATCAGGTAGATCGTCCCGTATCTGTACACGTAAAACTGGTAGATCTTCCCGTTTTCGTAAAGTAGGTAGATCTTCCCTTATATGTACTCATAAATCAGGTAGATCGTCCCGTATCTGTACACGTAAAACTGGTAGATCTTCCCGTTTTCGTAAAGTAGGTAGATCTTCCCTTATCTGTTCTCGTAAAACAGGTAGATCTTCCCTTATCCGTACTTATAAATCAGGTAGATCGTCCCGTATCTGTACACGTAAAACTGGTAGATCTTCCCGTTTTCGTAAAGTAGGTAGATCTTCCCTTATATGTACTCATAAATTAGGTAGATCGTCCCGTATCTGTACACGTAAAACTGGTAGATCTTCCCGTTTTCGTAAAGTAGGTAGATCTTCCCTTATCTGTTCTCGTAAAACAGGTAGATCTTCCCTTATCCATACTTATAAATCAGGTAGATCGTCCCGTATCTGTACTCGTAAAACTGGTAGATCTTCCCGTTTTCGTAAAGTAGGTAGATCTTCCCTTATCTGTTCTCGTAAAACAGGTAGATCTTCCCTTATATGTACTCATAAATCAGGTAGATCGTCCCGTATCTGTACTCGTAAAACTGGTAGATCTTCCCATATCTGCACTCGTAAAACAGGTAGATCGTCCCGTATTCGTACTCGTAAAACTGGTAGATCTTCCCGTTTTCGTAAAGTAGGTAGATCTTCCCTTATCTTTACTCGTAACACAGGGACTTCCCTTATCCGTACTCATAAATCAGGTAGATCGTCCCGTATTCGTACTCGTAAAACTGGTAGATCTTCCCGTTATCGTAAAGTACAATAGGTTGATCTTCCCTTATCTTTACTCTTAAAACAGGTAGATCGTCCCGTATTGTACACGTAAACTGGTAGATCTCCCGTTTTCGTAAAGTAGGTAGATCTTCCCTTATCTGTTCTCGTAAAACAGGTAGATCTTCCCTATCCATACTTATAAATCGGTAGATCGTCCCGTATTCGTACTCGTAAAACTGGTAGATCTTCCCGTTTTCGTAAAGTAGGTTGATCTTCCCTTATCTTTACTCGTAAAACAGGTAGATCTTCCCTAATCCGTACTCATAAATCAGGTAGATCGTCCCGTATCTGTACTCGTAAAACTGGTAGATCTTCCCATATCTGCACTCGTAAAACAGGTAGATCGTCCCGTATTCGTACTCGTAAAACTGGTAGATCTTCCCGTTTTCGTAAAGTAGGTAGATCTTCCCTTATCTTTACTCGTACACAGGGACTTCCTTATCCTACTCAAATCAAGTAGATCGTCCCGTATTCGTACTCGTAAAACTGGTAGATCTTCCCGTTTTCGTAAAGTAGGTTGATCTTCCCTTATCCGTACTCATAAATCAGGTAGATCGTCCCGTATCTGTACTCGTAAAACTGGTAGATCTTCCCATATCTGCACTCGTAAAAAAGGTAGATCGTCCCGTTTCTACGGGTAGATTTTCCCGTAACATTCTTCCACTATCCATTCTTAGAATTCATAGCAAACCATGATGAAATTTCAAAACCACGTAAACTGACTTGTTTAACATTTCTGCAAAAATGTGGATGATGGTTTGTATTCAGGATTTTAGCCAAGGTCGAAATTTTCAGTTATTGAAGAAAAGGGTTAAAATGTTTAAACATGGATTAGAAATGGGGACAAAACGAGGGTTGAAGGGTCCGCATTGAATTGAGCCTTGGGGAGAGAAGGGAGGGCAAATATTGGTGCAGTGCCTTGCATTCTAATTAGCCTATCGATCATTAAAGCCAATTAAACATAAAAAGGGCGATTTCTTTTCGATGAATCTACGTGTCTTCGAGGACAGATCTTCAACTCTCCCCCCAAGAGTTTATTAGCTCCTTAGACCGTATTGATCCGAGTTTCCAAAGGAGGGTTATTGTTGTCCAGTCAGCACAAATCACTGCGACACAGGTGCCGTCGCCTGAATAACCAAGGGGGACCCTTTTCTTTCCCTCCACGCTCGAATATTAATTAAAGTTGAAGATTGATAGGCGAAAACTTGATTGGAAACTTGAGAAATTGAGACATCAGAACGCATTGAAGTATTTCTATTGACCACAAACGTCATCACCTATCAATCTCTATATGTCATCATTGAACGCTTCATAGTCTAACCATTTTATGACCCAAAATCCTCTTTGAGGAGCTTCAGGCGTAAACCATCACGACGTAAAAGCGATGCGGGCTTAGCCTATCAATCTTTATATGTCATTCTATAAACTGCATATAGAAACCTTTAATTAAAATCCCCTTCCTTCCTTCTTGTACGAAAAGCAAGTCATTAGGAGCACCATTACCGTCGCTAATTCCTTTATAAAGGCGCTTGAATTCCTTTATAATTACGAAGAGATTTAATTATAATGCGGCCTCGTCTTAATTGTTTATTAAAACCCATAATTCGCTTCGGCTCGTTTGCCATTATCGACGAGAGAGGGGGAAAAGATGAAAAAAAGGGGATTCGTTAAGAATTGGAAATGGAATTAGTAGTAGCATTGACATAGAGAATGCAAATTCTGCAGTGGTGGGTTCACAGAAATGCAGCGTAGGAAAAATCCTTCCATTTTCAACTGGTTGCACAATTTTTTCACTGGTACTGACCGACTTATTGCGACGTTCCTGCTTGGAATCAGCAGCATTTACGCCAATGTAGTAACCAGAAGGACGTACCAGCATGAGCTGTGCTGTGCTTAAGTGATTGCTAGGGGGTATTAGGAAGTTAAGCACAATATTGGCACTGTTGACGCTAATGGCTGACTTATTGCGACGTTCCTGCTTGGAATCAGCAGCATTTACGTCAATCTATAAACCATGAGGACTATCCAGCATGAGCTGCGCTGTGCTCAAGTATAAGCTAGGACTCTTCAGCACAATATTGGCACTGTTTAATCTGATTTGTGACTTATTAGAACGTTCCTGCTTGGAACAAGGAGCACTTACGTCAATTCCCAAACAACTACAACGTTCCAGCTATTGCCAGTGCTAGTAGGACGTTTTCAGGTCAATAATGGTAGTGGTGAGGCTAATTTTATGAATGTTCTATGATTTCTGCGCTGTCCACTACCATGTGATTTCAATGGAGCTATATAATTTGCGATTTTTTTCCCTCTTTTAGATATAAAAAAGCAACAAGTCGGTTTTTTGGGATGGGGATTTCGTGGGCAGTCGACTTTGCCTTTTTCCCGTTTCCCATCGCGGGGGCGTCGGAGGCCCGATGTACATTTATCAAAGTAAACAGACCCCCATTGTTTGTCTAAGTGGTTACAGGCGGTACCTGTTACTCAGAGGGAGCTGCCTCTTATCGACCTGTTTCTCCTAGTTTCGCCACCCTCCCCCTCCCCTCCACAACCTCCCCCCTCATATAGAAAGCGAGGGGGTTTAATTTTTCACCGCCTCCGCATACGGAATCGATACGTTCACAAACGAAATTTTTTATACGAGAAAACAAAAGGAATAATTGAACCCTTTTCTTATATTCTGCCAGTTAAAAGGATGAAGTTGAACATTTTAGGGCATAAGCACCTCCCATCAAAGGCCTAACGTACTTTTCTCCACCGAATTTCCTCGGAAAAGGCGTTTTTTCAGCGAAATCCAAACGGTTACTGCATATTGGACGAATCCAGTCTTTCCCACCTTAACGACATTAGCTGAACATAGACTCAAAATGGGATATTAACCTTGTTGAAATGTGGTATGGAAGAGAAACCTCAAAAACTTTCTTAAAAGGTACAGACCTTCCTACATCTCACAGCAACCACCACCTCCCCCCCACCTTCCACAACCCCAAGTACTGCTACTTTCTTTTCAGAAAGTTAATAATCTGGGAAAATAGACTGCTGTTGGATTGACAGGTGGAAAATAGTTTTATTCGTGGTTGAACATTTTTTTAGTTGGGATGGCGCATCCTGGCACTGATGAGTCAGCCCGTAGAAGTGCCGCTGTCGTCATTAAAGGGGAAAGCATGGCCACTTGGGCACATCCGACCGTAATTGGCGTAAGGCCACCTTCAAAGGCCTCCGCAGACTCTATTGTCTCTCCCACAACTCTCCTCCACCCCCACCCCCTCATCCCCTTACGTCGGAACCGTTAATGAACCTTATCCAAATTAGAGTTATAAACAAATTAACGATTTAAAAAAAATTAAGGATTAAAAAAACCAATTACGTTCCAGAATTTTGTAAAAAGTTTATTTTTTCTTTTCTAATTAAAAAGCAAAATTAATTTACCCCATAAGAGGAATTTATAAGGTTTTTATGTTTCCCTCAATTTTATAAACACGAAAAATTTAAGTGCGTAAAATGGGGAAGGGCCTTTTTTTTTATGAGGTAGTATTCAAGAATCTTTTCCATTGGATTAGGGGTTCCAACTTCCAAGGCATTGCTTTCATTAGATTATGGGTTATTTTCAATGGATCAGGGGTTCTTAATCTTATTTTTACACGGATTAGGGGCCTTATTAGTCGGATTAGGGGCCTTTCCCCATCGGATTAGGGGCCTCTTTTCGTCGGATTAGGAGCCTCTTTTCGTCAGATTAGGGACTTCTTTTTAGTCGGATTAGAGGCATCTTTTCCGGTGGATTTGGGGCCTATTTTTAGTCGGATTAGGGGCCTCTTTTAGTCGGATTAGGGGCCTCTTTTAGTCGGATTAGGGGCCTCTTTTTAGTCGGATTAGGGGCCTCTTTTAGTCGGATTAGGGGCCTCTTTTTCGTCAGATTAGGGGGCCTCTTTTTATCGGATTAGGGGCCTTTTTCGGATTAGGGGCCTTTTTCGGATTAGGGGCCTCTTTTGTCGGATTAGGGGCCTCTTTCGATTAGGAGTAGTGGGCCCTTTTTTAGTCGGATTAGGGGCTCTTTTCGCTTTAGGGCTCTTTTAGTCGGATTAGGGGCCTCTTTTTCGTCAGAGTAGGGGCCTTTTTCGGATTAGGGGCCTCTTTTTCGTCGGATTGGGGGCCTCTTTTTCGTCCGATTAGGGGCCTATTTTTTGTCCAATTAAAGCCTCCTTTTGATCTGATTCGAGGTTTTTATCCTATTTTTCGGATCGGTTGTTCTTATGTCTCTTTTTCATTGGATTTGGGGTTTTCAAGCCTCTTTTTCTTTGAGTTAAGTGTTTCATTTCAGTTTTTCAGCATCCAGGTTAAAAAATAAACTCCTTTAGCAAAATGTCACCTGTTAAATAAGTTGGTTGACAAACTGGCTTGTTTTTCCCCTTTTTCGGTTTTAGGAAGGGGCGTAAATCTTTCGGGGGATCTGTTTTCTTATTGTCGGTGGAAAAATAAAAAAACACCTTTAACTCGGCACGTTGTTTGAGACGTGTAAACACCGCTATATCAACCGGATATTTCCCCCCACAAAATAATAAATTTCCTTTTTATTGAAAACAATAATTAAATATGAACCTGTCGGGTTCCACGTAGAGTGCTCTGAATTAATAAGATAGGAGTTGAAAGGCGAAACCACTGGCTCATAACTAATACAGAAGCTCCCCCCCTCCACCACCACCAACCCTCCCCCCACCCACCCTTCTGAAGATAGTCTCGAGCTTCCATCCCAAAGTTTCTCTTCATCTTTTCAAAAAGGCACTCTTTTCATGAGCAATTTCATTTCAAAGGCAAATCTCCCAGCCGCAGACGAGAAAATGAATTCTTTTATTTGAAACCAGGATAAAAGAAAAAAAAATTAATTAAAAATGACGAAAATCACCAGTGACGTCGTAATACGAGACTAATTTTCAGAAAGCCCCTCGCACATGGCGCATTTCATTCAACACCCTCTTGGGGATTAGCGAACCCCTTTTTAGGTATTTAGTGAAAAAGTGAGTTTTCGACAATCGATTCATCCCTCCATTGTCTTTGAAGAACCCCATGGACTGAAACTTGAACACGTAGTTGGGAACGTACGTGCCTCTTAGAAAGCTTTGTTTAGTCAATTGTCAAAGTTTATGCCCCTGAACAACTTCTATGTCAATATAATAACCATGCAGAAAAAAATGAATACACGAATCCTCTCGAATTCTTCAATAATACTTGTTTCTTTTTTTTACCATAAAAAGACGAAAAAGACCATTATTGACATAACCCAACGCTAATATGTATCCCATTTATCTTCATTAGAGGAGGTGGAGGAGGTGATGGAGGTGATGGATGTGGTGGAGCTGGTGGAGGTCATGGAGGTGATGGAGGTGGAGGAGGTGGAGGAGCTGGTGGGAGTGGTGGAGATGGTGGAGAAAGTGGGGGTGGTGGAGGTGATGGAGGCGATGGAGCTGGTGGAGCTGGTGGAGATGGCGGAGGTGGTGGATGTGATGGAGGTGATGGATGTGATGGAGGTGATGGAGGTGATGGAGGTGATGGATGTGATGGAGGTGATGGAGGTGATGGAGGCGATGGAGGCGATGGAGGTGATGGAGGTGATGGAGGTGATGGAGCTGGTGGAGATGGTGGAGGTTATGGAGCTGGTGGAGATGGTGGAGATGATGGAGCTGGTGGAGGTGGTGGAGGTGGTGGAGGTGGTGGAGGTGGTGGATGTGGTGGAGGTGGTGGAGGTGGTGGAGGTGGTGGAGGTGGTGGGGATGGTGGTGATGGTGGGGGTGGTGGAGATTGTGGGGGTGGTGGAGGCGATGGAGGTGATGGAGGCGATGGAGGCGATGGAGGCGATGGAGGTGGACGAGGTGGACAAGGTGGTGGAGGTGATGGCGGTAATGGAGGTGATGGAGGTGATGGTGGTAAGGGAGGTGAGGAAGGTGATGGAGGTGAGGGAGGTCAATGTGGTGCTTGTGGAGAGGTCTCTATAGGCCCAACTTTTTCATAAGATTCCACTAGTTTTGTACATCTGGTATCCATCCCGCATATCTGATTAACTTGTTTAACGTTTTTCACCATCAATGACCAAAGGGATAGACTTGAAACAATTTCTCGGAAGCAATAAAGTAGAAAAGGGGCCCCGCATAACAATCTTTAAATTGCCAGCATCTCTTTCTTTCCCATCCATAACCCAGGTGCAAACACAAAGTTATTGGCTCTCGAGGGAAACAAAAGATTAGGTTGATGTTTCTCATGACAAATATTGGCCTTTGTAAAACCCTCGACCCTTCATATTTGCATGAAAGGGCTGTGGGCTACTTGTTACCGACAAAAAAGAGGTTATTGTGCCTTTTATAAAATAACCTTTTGTTCAACAATATTTTTTACAGGTAGACGTTGATAAACCAGACTTAATCTAAGAGCCCCCAGCACACATTATAATATATTGGAGCCGTTTAGCCGACCAATTTAAACCGTTGGACAAATGGTTTCGGGAAGGGGGAGGCGTTTCGAGTTAGACGAAGGGTCCGTGAGGGGGAGTCCGCGGGGGAGTAAATAATCAATCACCCGGTAACGCTCTTCATCCTCTCCGCTTTGATTTACCGAAACTCGAGTGGTTAGGAAAGGGGAAAAACGAGGGAAAAAAACGTTTACTGTCAATTTATTTCGAATATTCAGACCACGTAGGACGTATAATTGATTTTTAGCTAAGCGTATTTTAAAGGTTAACAGCATTCATTGGATGGACACTGAAGGGATGCATCTTTGATCTCAAATGTTCTTTCTGGATAGGAACCTGGATAGGTGATGTCATCTTCAGAAGTTTATAACATATTGGGTTACGGTGGATAACAGTTATTACCTCCCTCTACTTCCCCCTGGCCACACTCAGGAGTCAGGACCCCCTCGCCATCTTCAAATCCACCACCTCCTCCACCACCACCACCCCACACCTCCACCACATCCTTCACCTCCTCCACCTCCTTCACCTCCTCCACCTCCTCCACCTCATCCACCTCATCCACCTCATCCAACTCCACCACCTCCACCACCTCCTCCACCTCCACCACCTCCTCCACCTCCTCTACCTCCACCACATCGCCACCTCCACACCTCCTCCACCTCATCCACCTCCACCACATCCACACCTCCACCACCTCCACGCCTCCTTCACCTCCTCCACCTCCACCACCTCCACCACCTCTTCCACCTCCACCACCTCTTCCGCCTCACCATCACACCCTCCACCTCCACCACCTCCACCACCTCTTCCACCTCCACCACCTCTTCCACCTCCACCACCTCCACCACATCCGCCACCTCCACGCCTCCACCACATCTACACCTCCACCACATCCACACCTCCACCGAACCTCCTCTTCACCTCACCTTCTCTACCTCCACCTCGTCCTCCACCTCCTCCACCTCTACCACCTCCCTCACTACAACAACCACTTCACCATCTTTCTTAAGAGACCCCCATTCTCCAACCATTCCCCCCTCCCCCATCATGAAAAGAACAAAAAACAAAATTTTCTGGCCAAATAAATACCCTTGATCCGAAGATAAACATTTGAATCCTTTCATCCCTCAGCGGGCGAGAATTTAAATTTAAATCCGGAGAAGTTGAACGGAAAGAAGAATGAAGAGGGGAGAATAATTTATCGGAAAGCTTTGAGTCCCCGTATTTAGTATTCATTACTTTAGAAAGAGTGGATTTTCAAGTTGCCGATATTAGGGAATAGATGGCGAGGAGGGGTAGGCAGGAAAAAAAACTTTTTCATTTCAGGGTTTTAATTTCCTTATCAAACTGCGGCAGGCATGTCCGTTTGGAAAAAAGGGTTTTTCTGTTTTTATTGGGGTCGGACAGGTGCGATATGAGAGAGATGACCGGTAAGGTTCCCATAAAAAGCACATATGGCGCGGAATGACTGGGATGAGACCGAAAAACAGGTGTAATAATTGCTTTTCGGGTGCGATATTGTGTGAGAACTGTTTGTGGATGACATCGAGTCCATAATGGCCGTTTCCGCTTTATATGTTCACGTCCTGTCTCACGAGAACTTTTTTTTTTTTTCAATTTTCCAAATTGATCAGCTAAATGTGATGGATACGACATGGAAGGATTTCGCTTTTAAACGATTTTGGCGAAGCAAATTAGGGTTTGAGATACAACGCGGTTGGAAGATCGATATGGAAATTATAATGTCAATTTCTTGTTTGAAGCCCTCGAATCCCTTTAAGGCGTCGGAAACAACGTAAACTTTAACTAACTCGATTCCCATCTTCGGAGAGGAAACAACTTTTAAGTTGGTCAGGATATGACAAAATCATGAGTGCCGACGTCAAATTTTGGAGCTAACAGAGGGATTTGTGTCCTCACGTATCTATTTGCCATGATAACTCCCCAACTAACCAATTATTTTTCCAACTTATACCACCATACCATTTCCCATATATCACACTCCCAAACTACACTAGTTCTATTCGACTACCTCCCAAATAGGTACAAAAAGTTTCTCGTCAATACCCCCCCCAAACTACCCTCAATTTCTATCCCATGACCCCCAA
>JAGWEN010000913.1:0-49060 GCA_018703685.1 Orius laevigatus | reverse complement strand
CGAGATAATGTAGGATGAAGCATTTCCAATGATCATCATTGATCAATTATCTTCATTATCAAAATGATTCGTAAGAGGCAAAAGTGTTATGTAGCATAATAAAATAATAATGTAGTGGACATGTAGTGGAATGGGGTAACGAAATGGTGTAATGAAAGGGGTATTGGGGGTAATGAAGGTCGCTGGGGTAATGGGAGCAATGAGGTAATGAAGGTTATTAGGTTTGGCTAATTTGGGGTAATGAAGGTTATTAGAGGTGGTGATATAGGGTAATGAAGGTTATTAGGGGTGGTAATATGGGGTAATGGGGTAACGGAGGTTATCAGGGGTGGTAATATGGGGTAATGAAGGTTATTAGGGGTGGTAATATGGGGTAATGGGGCAATTATGGTTATTAAGAGGTGATAATTTGGGGTAATGTGGTAATGAAGGTTATTAGGGGTGGTAATATGGGGTAATGGGGCAATTATGGTTATTAAGAGGTGATAATTTGGGGTAATGTGGTAATGAAGGTTATTAGGGGTGGTAAATTGAGGTGATGGGGCAATTATGGTTATTAAGAGGTGGTAATTTGGGGGAATGTGGTAATGAAGGTATTAGGGGTGGTAATTTGGGGTAATGGGGCAATTATGGTTATTAAGAGGTGATAATTTGGGGTACTGCTGGTAGATGAAGGTTATTAGGGGTGGTAAATTGAGGTGATGGGGCAATTATGGTTATTAAGAGTGGTATTTGGGAACGTGGTAATGAAGGTATCAGGTGATTTAACTGAGAGGGTGTATTGGAGTAGTAATGATGGTTAATGGGGGTGGTAATATGTGGTAATATGAAGGAGTAATATGAAGGTTATTAGGGGTGTTGATTTTGGGTAATGGGGTAATGAAGGTTATTAGAGGTGGTGATATAGGGTAATGGGGTAACGGAGGTTATCAGGGGTGGTAATATGGGGTAATGAAGGTTATTAGGGGTAGTAATATGGGGTAATGAAGGTTATTAGGGGTGGTAATATGGGGTAATGAAGGTTATTAGGGGTGGTAATATGGGGTAATGAAGGTTATTGGGGGTCGTAATATGAGGTAATGAAGGTTATTAGGGGTGGTAAATTGAGGTAATGGGGCAATTATGGTTATTAAGAGGTGGTAATTTGGGGTAATGTGGTAATGAAGGTATTAGGGGTGGTAATTTGGGAGTAATGATGGTTAATGGGGTGGTATAATGAGGTAATGAAGGATATTAGGGGTGTTGATTTTGGGTAATGGGGTAATGAAGGTTATAAGAGGTGGTGATATAGGGTAATGGGATAATGGAGGTTATTAGGGGTGGTAATATGGGGTAATGAAGGTTATTAGGGATGGTAATATGGGGTAATGAAGGTTATTAGGGGTGGTAAATTGGGGTAATGGGGCAATTATGGTTATTAAGAGGTGGTAATTTGGGGGAATGTGGTAATGAAGGTATTAGGGGTGGTAATTTGGGAGTAATGATGGTTAATGGGGGTGGTAATATGAGGTAATATGAAGGAGTAATATGAAGGTTATTAGGGGTGTTGATTTTGGGTAATGGGGTAATGAAGGTTATTAGAGGTGGTGATATAGGGTAATGGGGTAATGGAGGTTATTAGGGGTGGTAATATGGGTGATGAAGGTATTAGGGTGGCTGTCTGGGTAATGAAGGTTAGTAGGGTGGTAAGTATGGTAATGAGGTTCATTATAAGGGGTGGCTAATATGGGTAATGAAGGTTATAGGGTGGTACTATGGGTAATGAAGGTATTCGGTGGTGGTAATATGGGGTAATGACGGTTATTAGGGGTGTACATTGGCGGTAATGGGGCATTATGCGTTATTAACGAGGTGGTATTTGGGGTATGTGGTAATGAGGTAGTAGGGTGGTAATTTGGAGTAATGATGTTTAGGGGTGGATATGAGGTAATGAAGGATATTAGGGGTGTTGATTTTGGGTAATGGGGTAATGAAGGTTATAAGAGGTGGTGATATAGGGTAATGGGATAATGGAGGTTATTAGGGGTGGTAATATGGGGTAATGAAGGTTACTTAGGGATTGTCCTATGGGGTAATGAAGGTATTAGCGGTGTAAATTGGGTAATGGGGCAATTATGTTATTAGAGGTGTAATTTGAATGTGGTAATGAGGTATTAGGGGTGGTAATTTGGAGGAATGAGGTTAATGGGGGTCGTCATATGAAGTACTGACGGTATTAGGTGTTGATTTTGGTCAATGAATGAAGGTTATAAGCGTGGTGATACATAGGGTAATGGGATAATGGAGTTATTGAGGGTCGGTAATAGGGGTAATGGAAGGTATATTAGGATGGTAATATGGGTATATGAAGGTTATTAGGGGTGTTACATTGAGGTATGGGCAATTATGGTTAGTAAGAGGTGGTAATTTTGGGGGAATGTGGTAATGAAGGTATTAGGGGTGGTAATTTGGGAGTAATGATGGTTAATGGGGTGGTAATATGAGGTAATGAAGGATATTAGGGGTTTTGATTTTGGGTAATGGGGTAATGAAGGTTATAAGAGGTGGTGATATAGGGTAATGGGATAATGGAGGTTATTAGTGGGTGTGACTCATGGGGTAATGACAGGTTATTAGGGTGGTAATAACTGGGGTAATGAAGGTTATTAGGTGGGGTGGTAATATGGGGTAATGAAGGTTATTAGGGGTGGTAATATGGGGTAATGAAGGTTATTAGGTGGTCATATGGGTCATGAAGTTATTAGGGGTGGTAATATGGGTACTGAGGTGATAGGGGTGGTATTGGGGTAAGGGGCATGAATGGTTCTTAAGAGGTGGTAATTTGGGCTAATGCGGTAATGAAGGTTATTAGGGGTGGTAATTATGGGTAACGAAGGTTATTAAAGGTGTTGATTTTGGGTACGGGGTAATGAAGTCAAAAACCACATTTTGAGGCAAATCTAAAATTGAAAATTTTTGGCCAAAAAAAATCCCTCCTTGGGTGAGGTCGAAAAAAAATTTTTTTACACAGTGAAATCGACTTCAGAATCACTTTTCTCGCCCTAAAAACCGTCCTTATGGGATGTTGATCCCAAAAATTTTCCTTCGATCATAAACGACGTTAATCGTCCCTCCTTCACAAAAACGTATCTACCTACCTCTAGAAAATACGAAATTTAACATTCTACTCGTCGATTAGTCATTATGCCTTTTAAATAAAATAATAGTGAAAGTCAAAATATTTGCATGATTATCTATTATATTATAAAAAGATGGGTACCAGTTTGAAAAAGGAAGCAAAATTTAATTATTGGCCTTTGCCTTCCTTGCATCTCAATGAGCGATAAAACACAACCAGAGCTGAAATCGTAACTTTCATTTACATTTCGTTTAGTTCAAGCACTCATTACCTCACTAACAAAATTAGATCGCAGGGAAAAACAATCTAATCCCCAACATAAGGATTTTGACGTTTATAGAGTGAGAAACACGAATTGAGGTCAATTTCAGGAAAAGAAAAATTCTTCTCTTTTTTTGCCCAAAAATTTTTAATTTTAGATTTTCTCTCAAAATGTGGTTTATGACGCTTTTTAAGGTGACAAACTGGAATCTGAACTCATTTTTGGGATATAAAAACATTTTTTTTTTCTATCTCACCCAAGTCCCTTTTTTCACATTTTTGCCTAAAAATTTTCAACTTTAGATTTCACTCAAAATGTGATTTTTGGCGTTTTTTAGGGTCAGAAACAATAATATGAAGATAATTTCAAGATACGTATTTTATATATTTTTTTTCTTCAAATATATTTGTTTTAGTTTTTTTGTGTATTTTTGTACAATACGTTACGTTCTTTGTACAATAAAAAAGCGAGTTTTCGCTCTTTTCCTCCGAAATCTTGATGGAGGAGAAGAAAAGACAAAACAATGTCGTCGCCTTTTCTAATTGCCGAATGAAGAAATTTCCGGAGGAAAAGGTAAAAATGTAAAAAAATAAAATAAAAATCCACAGAGTGTCTGAAAATTTATAGTCAAAAATTTATAGGTACATAGCCATTTTTTCGGCTTCACCCACGGAGGTACCCTTGTTCACTGTTTTGAGCACCCCATTACCCCCAAATTACCACCCATAATAACCTTCATTACCCCATTTTCCCAAATTACCACCTATAATAACCTTCATTACACCATTTTCCCAAGTTACAATCCCTGATAACCTTCAATACCCCATTACTCCAAATCATCACCCCTGATAACCTTCATTACCCCATTACCCCACTTTACTACCCCCTAATAACCATCATTACCCCAAATTACCACGCCTAATAACCTTCATTACCCCAATTTACCACCACCTAATAACCATCATTACCCCAAATTACCACCCCTAATAACCTTCATTACCCCATTTTCCCAAATTACCACCTATAATAACCTTCATTATTCCATTACCCCAATTTACTACCCCCTAATAACCATCATTACCCCAAATTACCACGCCTAATAACCTTCATTACCCCAATTTACCACCACCTAATAACCATCATTACCCCAAATTACCACCCCTAATAACCTTCATTACCCCATTACCCCTATTTACCACCCCCTAATAACCATTATTACCCCAAATTACCACCCCTAATAACCTTCATTACCCCAAATTACCACCCCAAATAACCTTCATTACCCCAAATTACCACCCCCTAATAACCATCATTACTCCAAATTAATACCCCTAATAACCTTCATTACCCCATTTTTCACAGATTACCATCCCTAATAACCTTCATTACCCCAAATTACCACCCCTAATAACCTTCATTACCCCAATTTACCACCACCTAATAACCATCATTACCCCAAATTACCACCCATAATAACCTTCATTACCCCATTTTCCCAAATTACCACCTATAATAACCTTCATTACACCATTTTCCCAAGTTACAATCCCTGATAACCTTCATTACCCCATTACCCCAATTTACTACCTCCTAATAACCATCATTACCCCAAATTACCACGCCTAATAACCTTCATTACCCCAATTTACCACCACCTAATAACCATCATTACCCCAAATTACCACCCCTAATAACCTACCCCTATTTACCACCCCATAATAACCATTATTACCCCAAATTACCACCCCTAATAACCTTCATTACCCCAAATTACCACCCCTAATAACCTTCATTACCCCAAATTACCACCCCTAATAACCTTCATTACCCCAAATTACCACCCCTAATAACCTTCATTACCCCAAATTACCACCCCTAATAACCTTCATTACCCCAAATTACCACCCCTAATCCTTCATTATCCAAATTACCACCCCTATACCTTCATACCCAAATTACCACCCCTAATAACCTTGATTACCCCAAATTACCACCCCTAATAACCTTCATTACCCCAAATTACCACCCCTAATAACCTTCATTACCCCAAATTACCACCCATAATAACCTTCATTACTCTCATTACCCCACATTACCACCCCTAATAATCTTCATTACCCCATTTTCCTAAATTACCACCCCTAATAAACTTCATTACCACATTACCCCAAATTACCACCTCTAAATAACCATCATTAACCCATTACCCCAAATCACCACCCATCATTACCCCAAATTACCACCCCTAATAACCTTCATTACCCCATACCCCATTCACTACCCCCATTACCCCAGCGACCTTCATTAACCAATTACTTTTCTATACGATTAGGCCAATACCTCGTTTTATCCCCTTAACTCAACACTCAATTACCCCAATAAGCCTAATTTTTCACTTACCCCAACCACCTTTCTTACGGCATTACCCCGGCGACGTTCATTGCCCCCATTACCCCAACGACGTTCATTACCCCCATTACCCCAACGACCTTCATAACCCCCATTACCCTAACGACCTTCATTAACCCATTACCCAAAATTCCTCCAAGGTTATCCCATCATTTCCTTTTTATAAAATTACTCAAATACCTTGTTCTAGTCTACATAAGAATCCATTACCCCAATACCTTAAGGTTACATGACCTTCATTACCCCCTTACCACTACCAATTGGCATGAAATGTCGATTTCCAAAGGAGTTTGTCTTCTAAACGCAGTTTGGGTAACAAATTTTCCATCTTTTTATTGAATCTGCGTCAAATGGACCTCTGAAAAGCCGACTTTTCCTATCTCAAGAGCAAAATTAAAGGTAGAGTATATTTGGGACATATTAAGATGAGTCTAAAAAGGGTTATTTTTTCGCGAGGGGGGCCCCACTCGTATGTGAAAGTGTTAACCCCTCCAAGACGTCTGGCGTTCCAGGGGCGCCTTAGGTATAAAACAGGAGCGTCAACATCAACCCATCAGTGTCCAGCCGACTTCTCCAACAGCGAGATGGGCCGTCCTATAGTGGTCAGTGTTTTGGTGAAATTTAACGAAAAAAACTCGACAAGTGACTTTTAGTGACTGAGTGTTTGTGCTTTTTGACTCTCTCGGACATGACAGGATGACGTTTCGAGGTAAAAATTAATTTTTGTCATCTAATTTTGGTTTTTTTTGTTTTTCAGGTCTGGTTGGGTGTCGCGTTGTGCGCGACATTTGTAGCCGGAAAGGCCATCGACTTACAGCAAAAGTAAAAAAAAAATTTTTGTTGGAAATTAATAAAAAAAATTTTTAGTCATCAAATTCAAAAACGATACGACCCCCATCATGATGAACATCATGATCATCACGATCACCATAAAGGATACTGGAAGAAGAAGCTGATTTGGAAGCCTGATTGGGTCAAAGAATGGAAGGTCGCGTATAAACAAGTTTCGAAGCCTGCGTGGAAGAAAATTTGGAAGCCGATTTGGGTGCCGACGACCAAGCCGGGCTGGAAAGAAGTCCAAGTCCCTGACTGGAAGAAAATCTGGAAGCCGATTTGGGTTCCGACTAAAGTAGCGGTCTGGAAAGAACATCAGGTACCCGCCTGGAAGAAGATCTACAAGCCAATTTGGGTTCCCATCAAAGTACCAGCGTGGAAGGAAATCCAGGTTCCCGAATGGAAGAAGATTTGGAAGCCGATTTGGGTCGAAATTAAGGTTCCCGCATGGAAAGAGATCCAAGTTCCTGACTGGAAGAAAATCTGGAAACCCGAGCTTATCAAAGTTGGCATCCCTGGGGAGAAGCATCTCGGAAAAGATGAGCACGGTTGGGAATACACTTCTCACGATCTTTGGAAGAAGAAGGTCATCTGGAAGCCGTACTGGAAGAAAATCTGGAGGACGGAGAAGAAACAAATTTGGGTGCCGTCGAAGAAGCTCGAATGGAAAGAAGACTGGAAGCAAATTTGGAAGCCTGCCAAAAAGCAAATTTGGGTAGAGTCGAAGAAACTCGAATGGAAAGAAGACTGGAAGCAAATTTGGAAGCCGGCCAAGAAGCTTGAATGGGTCGAATCGAAAAAGTTGGCCTGGAAAGAAGACTGGAAGCAAATCTGGAGGACGGAGAAGAAACAAATTTGGATCCCTGCCAAGAAATTAGAATGGAAAGAAGACTGGAAGCAAATCTGGGTTCCTGACTGGAAGAAAATTTGGGTCCCAGCATGGAAGAAAGTGTGGAAACCCGTCTGGATTTCCGAATGGATCATCATCCAAGATGAGCACCATCACCACGAAGAACACCACGACGACCATCACCACGGATGGGACCGGAAAGACACGGACGTCGCTGCGTCAAGCGTCGCCAAAACAGTCGCCTTTCCCAAATAAGACTGACCAATAGTTGCCAAACTCAACGTTTTTTTCCCCCTCAAGTACAAAAAAACGAACTCTGTGCCTTCTTAGCTTTAGAAACTCTCATTTTTGAGTATTTCTGTACATAATGTAAAATGTGATTTGTTATTTGTTTTGTTAAGTTTTGTTATTTTAATACCAATAAATAACATTTTTTATAAAATTCGATCTTTTTTTTAAAAAGGAAAGTTTAATAAATTTAAAAATTTGAGAAGGCGAAAGCGATCAGTGAAAGGAGCCGTAAGATGGACCAAACGGTTCAGGTTTCTTACATTTTAAACGGTTCAAATTTCATTGATATTATGAAAAATAATATATGACATTGGAAAGCAATTGAACGAAAGAAGCTTTAAAATGAAGTCTAAAAAAAGTAAAAGTAAAAGTAATTCAAAAGTCATATCTAGCATTAGGATCCCATCAACGCACCACTCAATTACCCCAGTACTCCTATCCACCAACTACCTTCATTACCCCAGTACTCCTATCCACCAACTACCTTCATTACCCCATTACCTCTATGCACCATGTTAACCATAATCGATAACCTAAATTACCCCCTAAATTCATATATCAAGTATTACCTCCACTACTTTGCCTACCTCAATTACCTCTATTTCCTCAATATACTTACCTATGTAACTTCCATTACCTTGCCTTTCTCAATTACTTTCTATTACCCTATAGTAATTGGAGCAATAGTGCTGAGAACTCGTAAATAGATGTCTACTTACATTACCTCACCCACGAGGGCTCAGGTGTCTACTTCCATCAACGAGGTAATAAGGGTAAGCAAGGTAATGGAAGTGATAGGAGGGTAACCAAGGTAATGGACTTGTTTTTGATGTAATAGAAGGTAATGGATGTAATTTAGGGCACTCAATTACTTTCATTACCCCACCTCCCTTAACTCCATTACCCTGCCTCGAATACCTTCTTTACTTATTACCCCGATGTAGTTTAATGGGAGCAATTGGAGGTAATCGAGGTAATGGACTTATTTTAGATGTAATAAATGGTTATGGATGTATCTAGGGCACTCAATTACTTTCATTACCCCGCCTCCCTCAACTCCATTACCCTACTTCGATTACCTCCTCTACTTATTACCCCGATATAGTTGAATTAATGGGAGTAATTGGAGGGTAAGCGAGGTAATTGACTTATTTTAGATGTAATAGAAGGTAATGGAAGTATCAAGGGCACTCAATTACTTTCATTACCCCACCACCCTCAACTCCATTACCCTACCTCGATTACCTCCTCTACTTATTACCCCGATGTAGTTGAATTAATGGGAGTAATTGGAGGGTAATCGAGGTAATGACCTTAGTTAAAATCTTATAGGAGATGAGGAAGGAGGTAATGAGGGGTAATGATAGCCCAATTACCTCCCTACCTCGATTACCATTTACATCTACTACTTATTTCCCCATGTAGTTTAATGGGAGTAATTTGAGGGTAATCGAGGTAATGGACTTATTTTAGATGTAATAGAAGGTAATGGAAGTATCAAGGGCACTCAATTACTTTCATTACCCCACCTGCTTCAACTCCATTACCCTACCTCGATTACCTCCTCTACTTATTACCCCGATGTAGTTGAATTAATGGGAGTAATTGGAGGGTAATCGAGGTAATGACCTTATTTAATATGTTATACGAGATGAGGAAGGAGGTAATGAGGGGTAATGATAGCCCAATTACCTCCCTACCTCGATTACCATTTACACCTACTACTTATTTCCCCATGTAGTTTAATGGGAGTAATTTGAGGGTAATCGAGGTAATGGACTTATTTTAGATGTAATAGAAGGTAATGGAAGTATCAAGGGCACTCAATTACTTTCATTACCCCACCTCCCTCAACTCCATTACCCTACCTCGATTACCTCTACCAGTTATTACCCCGTTGTAGTTGGATTAATGGAAGTAATTTGAGGGTAATCGAGGTAATGGACTTATTTTAGATGTAATAAAAGGTAATGGAAGTATCAAGGGCACTCAATTACTTTCATTACCCCACCTCCCTCAACTCCATTACCCTACCTCGATTACCTCTACTAGTTATTACCCCGTTAGAGTTTAATGGGAGTAATTGGAGGTAATCGAGGTAATGATCTTAGTTAAGATGTTATAGGAGATGAGGAAGGAGGTAATGATAGCCCAATTACCTCCATTTACCAAATGAGCTCCATTAGCTATTTCCAAACGATCCCTGGGATAGCCGTCACCCCCATTTGAATCCATTGGGGCTGATGAGGCACGAACCAAGATATTTTTGAACAACTGGCGTCATCTACCGGAATTAAATGTAACTGCGGCTCCAACTAGGTAAAGAAAATGTGAAAAATTATATTTTTAAAGCAATCAAGCTTAGAATTTATTTCAATCTTCAAAACATTAGGTTTGTGTTTAAAATAAAGAAGTTATCTATTATCAAAAAGCGACAATAGTAGTCAATTTCCCACTAAAGAGGGGTTAGGTCTTCGGTACGAGCCAGGTCATGAGTCTGGCGTAAAAACGGGGTAAGTCCAGCAGGGATTAGGAGTATAGGTACCTACACTAGTTGGGAAGGTAGCAGTGGGGGTAAAAAGCCATAATTCGCCAAATCCTTCTAAACCCCCAAACCGCACACTTCAAACCAAAACTCAAATCTCTCAAAATAAACACAAAAAAATCATAAACGTCAACATGAGGAATTTGAAAAATCTCAAACAATATTATGCACTTCTTGGATAAACGCCCAACTTAACACGTTTATTTTTGAATTTTACCTTCGCGTCTTGAATTTACGATTTTTTCCGCCTAATTTTTTTTACAACGTACAATTATTTACTTAAATAAAAAACCTCGAGAATGAATAGATAAAGAAAAATAATGTAAATAAAATGTATAACGAGTTAAAAGGTGGGGTGTCGTAGCGTTTACCTTCTTTATGGTCAAACGAAGGCCCCAGACCTATTCCGCCCTCCAGACAGAAAAGATGCAAAAGGATGGCGACGCCGAAAAAGCCGAACAGGGGAAGCCCTTACTCGAGAAAAAGTCGAACCTCGTTATCGGTAAGTGGACCCAGTTTTTTCGTCAACAAAATCAATTTTTTTTTCGAGTATCTTTATCTTTTTCTTATAATTCAAAATGAGCAGAGACGAAAAATGTGCCGGACGAGAAAGAAATTCCGCCGAAACGTCGACCCTTGCACGACATGCATGGCACCAAAGCATCCCACCCGACTTCGTAAGTTCAAAAAAAATTTGCTCGCTAAGAAGGGTCTAGCTCGTTATAAAGGGCTCTAAATATCTCGCAGGAGGGTCCAGCTCGTAGTAAAAAGCTCAGAAAATCGCTTATAAGGTCGTCGTAAAGAGGCCGTACAGGTCTCCAAATTTCAATTTTAAAATTTTTTTTTTATTAATTGAAACCAGATAGCTTTATTTACTCATCAAATAACAGAAAATGAGGTGCCTTAACCTTGTAAAATATGTAAACAGGAATTAGAGAAACACAAGGAGTGTCCATCTAGCTTATCTAATGAATAATTAATTTAAAAGACCTTTAGGTGTATTAGATTTGAATAGTTATGATGGCCTATTTTGAAGAACAAAACAGAACATGTTTTGTCGAAGGTTTATTTTTTGGAAGGTTTTTTTGGACCATGTACTTGATGCTCAAATGGTTCATGAAATTTACCGACAAAACAATCGGAAATTACATTCACGGGCAAGGTTTATTGAAGCTAATATTCGAGTCGGAAACGAGAGGGGAAATCGTTAAAAGAAATGAAATGGGGGGGAAACTCTTTTGTCGGTCAAAACGTCTCCGAAACCCGTCGCTCATACATTTCAAGCCGTCAACCTTCAAAATAGAGCCGTTTCTCAAGCGAATAAAAAATGCATTTAAAATCCGGAAAAAAACCCGTTAGGTATACCTCAAATGTTATGTCTCAATCAATTTTTTTCCTCTTTTTTCTAGTTTTTTGGAGACTCTGATCCATTTGCTTAAAGGAAACATAGGAGCGGGACTCTTCGCTATGGGGGACGCGTTCAAAAACGCCGGAATTTTACTAGCTCCTATCCTGACGTTGGTCCTCGGATCCATTTGTATATACAACAACCACGTGTTGGTACGTATTTTGTTACACGCTATTCCTACACATTGAGTGCTCCAAGTAGTAGCGTTTCCAGTCCCTTAATCCAATTCATTGAAAACCCCTAATCCAATGAAAAAGAGGCTTAAAATCCCTTAATCCTATGAAAAAGAGGCTCTAAACCCCCTAATCTTATGAAAAAGAGGCTCTAAGTCCCCTAATCCTTTGAAAAAGAGGCTTAAAAACCCATAATCCTATGAAAAAGAGTCTTAAACGATTCAATGAAAAAGAGGCTTAAGGGCTGCTTCTCCACAAATTAACTCCCCTAATCCTATGAAAAAGAGGCTTAAAAACCCATAATCCTATGAAAAAGAGTCTTAAAAACCCTCCAATTCAATGAAAAAGAGGCTTAAGGGCTGCTTCCCCACAAATTAACTCCCCTAATCCTATGAAAAAGAGGCTCTAAATCCCCTAATCCTTTGAAAAAGAGGCTTAAAAACCCATAATCCTATGAAAGAGAGTCTTAAAAACCCTCCAATTCAATGAAAAAGAGGCTTAAGGGCTGCTTCCCCACAATTTAACTCCCCTTCCCGGCAGCATCTAATCCTTAAAAAACCTCGTACCGACGAATCTATTCATCCGATCTTCTTAATATTAGCATATTTGAAATCAGCTCGTCAAAACCTACTAGATGACTACCTGTTTTTTCAAAAATAAAGTTTCGGTGGAAAATCGCATTTTCTATTTTCCCGAGGAAAATTTTTCCGGAAAAACTGCTCCCTAAAAAGCACGTAGTTTTCCAAAAGAATGAGAACGCGCTTTTCAAAAAAAAATTTCCGACCATTTTTAGTGCTCAAAACGAGGAAACTTTTGGGCATCTTCCCTCTCACTTGCACACTTGGTAGAATTTTGATGTCGGGTCCCCCTTAAAAGCCTCTAATCGAATGAAAAATAGTCTGAAAACCCGATAATACAATGGGAACGCTGTACACGAGTCCCCAGAGCATCCTTGACCATCTTATTTTTCAGGTACATTCCGCTCGGTACATAAAAGACAGAATGAATCTAGAAGCGAATCCCTCGTTTGCGGACACCGTCGAATTATGCTTCGAAAATGGTTCAAAGTCGTTCAAAAAATGGACCAACACAGTCAGGTTCGTTGTCATTTTCCGACGGAAAAATCCTTGGCGGAACCTTGAATCATTGAATGAAAAATTAACGAGCGTTAATTTTCTCTAGGGTGACGGTGAAATTGTTCGTCATAATAACGCAGCTCGGATTTTGCTGCGTTTATTTCGTTTTCGTATCGTCGACAGCTCAAAAAGTAAGTAAAAATGTGAAGAAAAAAACCCTTTCAGCAAGATTTGGACCCTTATGGACTCTTTTTCGACAAGAAAATACCCTTAACAACAATATTTGGATCCTTTTTGACAGATATGGACCCTTTTTCCACTAGAAAAGACCCTTTTTTGACAGATTTGGACTCTCTTTTTTACAAGAAACGACCCTTTTCAGCAATATTTGGATCCTTTATGACAGATTTGGGCTCTTTTTCCACAAGAAAAGACCCTATTTTGACAGAATCGGACCCTTTTTCGAAAAGACAAAACCCTTTTTAGCCAGATGACAGATTTGGGCTCTTTTTCCATAAGGAAAGACCCTTTTTTGACAGATTCGGACCCTTTTTTGAAAAGAAAAAACCCTTTTCAGCCAGATTTGGACCCTTTTTGCCAGATTCGGACTCTTTTTCGACAAGAAAATACCCTTTACAGCAATATTTGGATCCTTTTTGACAGATTTGGGATCTTTTTCCACAAGAAAAGACCCTTTTTTGACAGATTCGGACCCTTTTTTGAAAAGAACAAACCCTTTTCAGCCAGATTTGGACCCTTTTTGCCAGATTTGGACTCTTTTTTTACAATGAAAGACCCTTTACAGCCAGATTTGGAAATTTTCGACAGAATCGGACCCTTTTTCGACAAGAAAAGACCCTTTTCAGCCAGATTTGGACCCTTTTTGCCAGATTTGGACTCTACAATAAAAAGACCCTTTACAGCCAGATTTGGAAATTTTCGACAGAATCGGACCCTTTTTCGACAAGAAAAGGCCATTTTCAGCAATATTTGGAACCTTTTTGATAGATTTGGACTGTTTTCAGTCAGATTTTGATCCGTTTCGACAGATTTTGACCATTTTTCTACAATAAAAGACCCTTTTCACTCAGATTTTGACATATTTCGACAGATTCTGACCCCTTTTTCTACAATAAAAGACCGTTTTCAGCAAAATTTTGACTCTTTTTGACAGATTTGGACAAACGACTCTTTTCAAACAAATTTTGACAGATTCTGACTCCTTTTTCGACAAGAAAAGACCCTTTTTGGCAGATTGCTATAAAGCCCTTTTCAGCAAGATTTGGACCCTTTTTGGCAGTTTTGTACTCTTTTTCTAAAAGAGAAGACCCTTTTCAGTCAGATTTTGACCCATTTCGACAGATTCTGACCTCTTTTTTTTGCAAGAAAAGACCCTTTTCAGCTAGACTTCGACCCTTTTTCGACAAGAAATGACCCTTTTATCCAATATTTTGACCATTTTTGAACTTGGTGCCCAAGTTTTTCAATAAGTCTAGTCTAGGTTATGTTACTATAGCCTACTTTCAAACAGAACGGCCATTTTTTTTTAGGTTTTACTTTCTCATGGTGTGGATTATGATGTCAGATTTTATATGGCGATCATGTTCGTACCAGTTATGCTTTCGTCGTTGATTCGTACACTTAAGTTCCTTACACCGATCTCGCTTTTATCGAACGTCTTCTTAATAACGGGAATCGCTCTCACTTTGTATCTCTCATGCGGCGACCTTCCGCCCGTCAGTTCACGAAAAATGGTCGCCGACTGGCACACTCTTCCGCTTTTCTTCGGCACCGCCGTTTACGCATTTGAAGGAATAAGTCTTGTGTGTGCTCCTCCTTAAACCCACGGCCCTCCATAATTTGGTCTCCTTTTAGATAATCCCTCTGCAAAACGAGATGAAAAACAAAGAAAAGTTCGCCTCCTCTTTCGGCGTCTTGAACATCGGCATGGCGATCGTCATGATGATTCTTATTTCGATGGGTTTCATCGGATACCTCAAATACGGCGAGGGCGTCAAAGGAAGCGTTTCCCTCAACCTCCCGACAGATTCTCCGTAATAAAAATAAACAAAACAACATCTTCATAAGGAATTTTTAGGCTGACGGAAGGTGTACAAGTTTCGTTAGCGTTGGGCATTATGTTTTCATACGCATTGCAGTTGTACGTCGCAGCAGATTTGATGTGGTACGACGTCGAAGACTGTTGGGGACCGTTCAAGCACCCGGGATTTGGTGAACTTACGCTTAGAGTCGTTCTAGTCCTCATAACATGTAAGAAGCTTAAACGAGTGTTACCATGGTTTTTCACCTCTAGCTCGAAAACAGCTGATTCTAGCGACTTGACCACTTAGCACAAAATGAAATATAATTAAATTTTGCGTTTAATGAGCTTTCCGTGGTCAAAATCGGTCCAGCGGTTCAGGAAATATCGATGGACAAAGTTGACCCCAAGTTGACTTGTCTCGACTTTCTTGGATAAAATGTCGGTTCTACAAAAAAAATGGTAACTTTGACCATCAATATCTTCTGAACCGCTTGACCGATTTTGACGGCGGGAAGCTCATTAAACGAAAAATTTAATTATCTTTCATTTTGTACTAAGTGGTCAAGTCGCTAAAAACGTAGTTTTCGAGCCAGAGGAGAAAAACCGAAAAATCTCTTACCAAATCGGCACATGTTTCAGTTTTCCATCAAAACTATGTGTTCTAGCGACTTAACCACGTAGTACAAAATAAAAGAGAATTAAATTTTGCGTTTAATGAGCTTCCCGCTGTCAAAATCGGTCCAGCAGTTCAGGAGATATCGATGGTCAAATTTGACTAGATTGAGTTTCTAGGATAAAATGAGATAATCATAACTAGTCGGTCTACAAAACTTTGACTATCGATATCTCCTGAACTGCTGGACCAATGTTGACGAAGGAAAGCTCATTGAACGCAAAATTTAATTATCTTTCATTTTGTACTAAGTGGTCAAGTCGCTAGAACGAATAGTTTTGATGGAAAACTGAAAAAAAGTGTCGATTTAGTAGATTTTTTCGGTTTTTCACCTCTGGCTCGAAAAGTACTGGTTTTAGCGACTTGGCCACTTAGGACAAAATGAAAGATAATTAAATTTTACGTTTAATGAGCTTTCAAAAGTCAAAATAGGTCCAGCGGTTCAGGAGATATCGATGGTCAAAGTTGACACGACTTTTTTTTTAGTTTTGCTCGCAGCAGTCATTCCTCAACTTGGTCTCTTCATATCGCTCATCGGGGCCGTAAGCAGCACAGCACTCGCTTTGGTCTATCCAGCACTCTGCGACCTCGCTATCCGGACTTGCCCGACGGAAAACAAACCATTAAAAACCAAAGACCACCATTTCAGGTATTTCACATTTTTTTCGAACGGTTTCGACTTTGTTCTCCAGAATTTTTTTAGATTTCGTCACTTTGACGGTCGCTTTGTTCGTTTTCGTCTTCGGCACTTACTACAGCGTCGTCGAGATCATCAACGCCTTTTTTAAAGAATAAAATTTAAACGAAATTCCTCTAAATACTTAATGAATAAATTAAGTAATAAAAGTACAAAAGTCAAAAATTGTAAATAAAATTCTAAAATAAAAACTTTCTTTCTAATTTTAAATATATGCAGGCTGACAAACTCGTTGAAGAAAATCCTCCAAATGGTTGTTTTCTTCCGAGGATCTCAGCACTTACAATAGTTTTCTTTATACCCCGCAAACATCAATTAATTCCCGCACGTGGATGGTAAACCCTGACCTTGACGAGGAAAAACAACAATTCGAAATTATCAATGCGATTGTGAGGAAAAAGAAACCTAGCGACTTTTGCCTTCACGCTTTATTTATGGATGCATTTTTTATTTCAATGTCATAAAACTTGAAGATTTATGAAGTGGGCTGTATGGGTAGGAACAGAGCCGACTAAAGCTCAAGTGCCGCGCTCTATGGTCGTCATCAATACTAACTTTAGTCGAGTAAAGGCAAGTTTTTTCGGTTTTTCGCAAATATCTCGAAAACCGTAGGTCGTAGGCGAAAACATGTAAAGTACAAAATTAAAGCTTATCAAAATTACTACAAATTTGACTAAATAAGATTTTTTGTAGGACCAACCGTTTCTGAGCTACGAGGTGACCAAAAAAACAGGATTTTCGATGTTGACCTCCAAACAAAATTTTTTACTCCTTGATGAAGTCTTCGCCAAAATTGAAAATCCATTTTTTGTCGTAACTCAAGAACGTTTGGTCCTACAAAAAATCTTAGTAAATCAAATTTATAGGAAATTTAATAAGCTTTAATTTTGTACTTTACATATTTTGGCCTACGACCTACGGTTTTCGAGATATTTGCAAAAAACCACTCACTACAGTCGCCATCAAAATAAACCCGTTCCCATGGAAACCACATTTTCTGACCTCTCAGAGAGCGCTGCCATCGTTTTAGTGAGATCTCACAATCGATTATTTCTATCGATTCCTACAATCGGAAAAAAAAAGTTTCCTAAAAAAAAAAGGACCTTGTTCTGATATCTTATCAGTTAAGAAATTCCTTTTTATACTTTCTCGAACTTTGGCCACTCGGGACTCTCACGAAAACGGCGGACTCATCGAACCGTTCTGTGCAAATATTGAAAGATTCTTTTAATTTTAGATTCGAAAGTTACATTTTAAAGATAATTGATTAATTTGTAAAACGTTCCAAGATGATCAACACAGGGTGAGTTGCATTTTTTAATAATAAATTCGTTTAATTTAATTGTTGATATTTGAATTTGGCTAAATTCTAATTTTCCTTGGTATTTTGAGAGTAAAGAAGATCTTCCGACCTTGACCTTTCATTTCTAATTCCTTTAAATCTAGACCATCAGAGAAATCGTTTCTCCGAATTGGGTACCTTTGTAATGAATGATGAAGTACCTGGGTTAAGAGGGCCCCTAGTGTCCAAAAGTGATCACAATCTAAGCTAACAAGGGCCCTTTTCGTAGTGAAACAATAAAATCTAGTTAAAAGGGCCCCTAGGGTCCAAAAAGGGTCCAAATTCATGCCAAAAGGTCCCATAGTGTCCACACAGGGTCAAAAATCAAGCTAAAAGGGCCCCTTGTGCCCAAAAAGGGTCAAAAATCAAGCTAAAAGGGCCCCTAGTGCTCTATAAGGGTCAAAGATCAAGCTAAAATGGCCCCTAGTGTCCAAAAAGGGCCAAAAATCAAGCTTAAAGAGCCCCTAGTGTTCTAAAAGAGTCAAAAATCAGGCTAAAAGGGCCCCTAGTGCCCAAAAAAAGCCAAAAATCAAGCTAAAAGGGCCCCTAGTGATCCCAAAAGGGTCACTCAAAAATCAAGCTAAAAGGGCCCCTAGTGATCCCAAAAGGGTCACTCAAAAATCAAGCTAAAAGGGCCCCTAGTGTCCAGACAGGGTGAAAAATCAAGCTAAAAGGGCCCCTAGTGTATAAAAAGGGTCAAAAATCTAGCTAAAAGGGCCCCTAGTGTTCATTAAGGGTCAAAAATCAAGCCAAAAGGGCCCCTAGTGTATAAAAAGGGTCAAAAATCTACCTAAAAGGGCCCCTAGTGTCCATTAAGGGTCAAAAATCTAGCTAAAAGGGCCCCTCGGTGTCCAAAAAGGGCCCTAATAAATATCATCAGGGAACGAAATCTGGTTAAAAAGGGCCCTTGTGTCCAAAAAAGACCAAAAACCTAGCTAAAAAGGGCCCTGTTTGTCTTTTAAGAAATTTCAAACGTTTTAAACTAGTGATTTTTGAATTGAGGTCTATTTTCGAGGGCTAAGGAGTGGCCTGAGCAATTTTATGTATTTACTAAATTTTGTAGCTCTTTAAAATAGCTTTCCAACGGTATAAATATCGATTAAATAGGTCCAAAATTGTGGAAGTTATAGACGTTTTAAGCTAAATAGTGTTTTTTTTTACCTTTAAGTCCATTTTCGAGGGCTAAGGAGTGGCCTGAGCAATTTTATGCATTTACTAAATTTTGTAGCTCTTTAAAATAGCTTTCCAACGGTATAAATATCGATTAAATCGGTCCAAAATTGTGGAAGTTATAGACGTTTTAAGCTAAATAGTGTTTTTTTTTAACCTTTAAGTCCATTTTCGAGGGCTAAGGAGTGGCCTGAGCAATTTTATGCATTTACTAAATTTTGTAGCTTTTTAAAATAGCTTTCCAACGGTATAAATATCGATTAAATCGGTCCAAAATTGTGGAAGTTATGGACGTTTTAAGCTAAATAGTGTTTTTTGACCTTTAAGTCCATTTCTGAGGGCTAAGGAGTGGTCTGAGCAATTTTATGCAGTTACTAAATTTTGTAGCTCTTTAAAATAGCTTTCCAACGGTATAAATATCGATTAAATCGGTCCAAAATTGTGGAAGTTATAGACGTTTTAAGCTAAATAGTGTTTTTTTTTACCGTTAAGTCCATTTTCGAGGGCTAAGGAGTGGCCTGAGCAATTTTATGCATTTACTAAATTTTGTAGCTTTTTAAAATAGCTTTCCAACGGTATAAATATCGATTAAATCGGTCCAAAATTGTGGAAGTTATAGACGTTTTAAGCTAAATAGTGTTTTTTTGACCGTTAAGTCCATTTTCGAGGGCTAAGGAGTGGTCTGAGCAATTTTATGCAGTTACTAAATTTTGTAGCTCTTTAAAATAGCTTTCCAACGGTATAAATATCGATTAAATCGGTCCAAAATTGTGGAAGTTATAGACGTTTTAAGCTAAATAGTGTTTTTTGACTTTTAAGTCCATTTTTGAGGGCTAAGGAGTGGTCTGAGCAATTTTATGCATTTACTAAATTTTGTAGCTCTTTAAAATAGCTTTCCAACGGTATAAATATCGATTAAATCGGTCCAAAATTGTGGAAGTTATAGACGTTTTAAGCTAAATATTGTTTTTTGACCTTTAAGTCCATTTTTGAGGGCTAAGGAGTGGTCTGAGCAATTTTATGCATTTACTAAATTTTGTAGCTCTTTAAAATAACTTTCCAACGGTATAAATAGCCATTAAATCGGTCCAAAATTGTGGAAGTTATGGGCATTTTGATGATTTTTTCTTTCAGTAAACTTGCCGGGAAAACTCTTTTCATCACCGGGGCGAGTCGTGGGATCGGAAAAGCGATCGCTCTGAAAGCCGCTCAAGACGGAGCGAACGTCGTCGTCGCCGCAAAAACCGCAGAAGCGCATCCAAAATTGCCCGGAACGATCTACACCGCAGCTGAAGAAAGTAAACTTTTACAGCAAAAAGTTCAAATTTTTCATTTTCTTTGCAGTCGAAAAAGCCGGCGGAAAAGCGCTTCCTTGCATCGTCGACGTCCGCGATGAAAAGCAGATCAAAGAAGCGGTCGAAAGCGCTGTCGCTAAATTCGGCGGAATCGACATCCTTATAAACAACGCGAGCGCCATTTCGCTGACAAGCACCCTCGACACCGACATGAAGCGATATGATTTAATGCACAACATCAACACCAGAGGCACCTTCCTTGTGTAATAAACTCCATTATTTAACTCAAAATTTAAATATAAATTTTCCAGTTCGAAAGTCTGTTTGCCTTATTTGAAAAAAGGTAAAAATCCTCATATAATGAACATCAGCCCTCCTTTAAGTTTAAACCCTTTTTGGTTCAAAAATCACGTCGCGTACACGATGGCCAAGTACGGGATGTCGATGTGCGTCTTGGGTATGGCTGAAGAATTCAAAGACGACGGAATCGCTGTCAATGCCCTTTGGCCAAGAACTGGTAATTTTTTAGCTCTTATTGCCCAAATTTTTTAAGTAAAAACCTGTTTTTACCCACATTTCCTAATAAAAACATGTTTTTACCTATATTTCCTATGAATAACATGTTTAAACCCACATTTTCCCATTCTTAATAAAAACGTGTTTTTACCCCAAATTTCTTGATAAAAACATATTTTTACCCCAATTTTCTTAATAAAAACATGTTTTTACCCCAAATTTCTTAATAAAAACATGTTTTTACCCCCCCATATCTTGGAATAAAAAAAAAAACAACTGTTTTTACCCCCCATTTCTTAATAAAACATGTTTTTTACCACCTTTTGATAAAGAACACGTTTTTTACCCCACTTTTTTAATAAAAAAACCTGTTTTTTACCCATATTTCCTCATAAAAACATGTTTTTTACCCATATTTCCTAATAAAAACATGTTTTTACCTCCAATTGTTAATAAAAACTTGTTTTTTACCCCCATTTCCTAATAAAAACATGTTTTACCCATATTTCCTAATAAAAGCATGTTTTTACCTGTATTTCCTAATGAAAACATGTTTTTACCCATATTTCCTAATGAAAACAGGTTTTTACCCCATTTCTTAATTAAAAACAAACAAAAACATGTTTTTACCCCCATTTCTTAACAAAACAAGTTTTTACCATCTTTTGATAAAGAACACGTTTTTTACCCCCATTTTTTAATTTAAAAAAAAAACATGTCACCCATATTTCCTAGTGAAAACATGTTTTTACCCATATTTCCTAATAAAAACATGTTTTTACCCATATTTCCTAATAAAAACATGTTTTTACCCATATTTCCTAATAAAAACATGTTTTTACCCATATTTCCTAATAAAAACATGTTTTTACCCATATTTCCTAATAAAAACAGGGTTTTACCGCATTTCTTAATTAAAAACAAACAAAAACATGTTTTTACCCCCATTTCTTAACAAAACAAGTTTTTACCATCTTTTGATAAAGAACACGTTTTTTACCCCCATTTTTTAATTTAAAAAAAAAACATGTTTTTTTTTTTTTTTTCACCCATATTTCCTAGTGAAAACATGTTTTTACCCATATTTCCTAATAAAAACATGTTTTTACCCATATTTCCTAATAAAAACATGTTTTTACCAATATTTCCTAATAAAAACATGTTTTTACCAATATTTCCTAATAAAAACATGTTTTTACCCATATTTCCTAATAAAAACATGTTTTTACCCATATTTCCTAATAAAAACAGGGTTTTACCGCATTTCTTAATTAAAAACATGTTTTTACCCATATTTCCTAATAATAACAGGGTTTTACCCCATTTCTTAATTTAAAAAAAAAAACATGTTTTTACCCCCATTTCTTAACAAAACATGTTTTTTACCATCTTTTGATAAAGAACACGTTTTTTACCCATATTTCCTAATAAAAACATGTTTTTTTTTGTTTTTGTTTTTTTTTTCACCCATATTTTCTAATAAAAACATGTTTTAACCTCCAATTCTTAATAAAAAACTTGTTTTTTCCCCCATTTCTTTTTTACCATCTTTTGATAAAGAACACGTTTTTTACCCATATTTCCTAATAAAAACATGTTTTTACCTCCAATTGTTAATAAATACTTGTTTTTTACCCCCATTTCTCAATAATAGCATGGTTTACCCATGTTTCCTAATAAAAACATGTTTTTACCCATGTTTCCTAATAAAAACATGTTTTTACCCAGGTTTCCTAATAAAAACATGTTTTTTACCCCCTTTCTTAATAAAAACATGTTTTTTACCCACATTGGTTAATTAAAAAAATGAGTCCCGCGGCAGCAGGACTAAAGAGGTAGATTTCTTTCAGATGTTTAGATCTAGAACTTTCTATAATTCGAAGAAAGAAAAAAATCATCTGTTTCCCGGTAAAAATTCAAAAATTTTCTTTTTTACCTTAATTCAACTCTATTGCACCCAGCTGATCCAAACCAACTTTAAATCTTTCTTAGCCATCCCCATAACATCACTTTTAAGTTTGAAAGCGATTGAATGAACGGTTTAGGAGATACCTAGTTTAGGCCCTAAGTAAAGTACCAAAACCGCTGGTCCGATTTCAGCCGTTAACGAACTCATAAATTCTATTAGTTTAAAAGCCCTAAATACCGAATTTCATGGTCGTCAAGTAAAAATTACTCAAGTTATCGTGCGAATATATATATATATATATACATATATATATATATATATATAAACTTTTGAGATGAGGGTGGTTTTGGGGTCCAGGGGGTCTGAAATGAAAACCTATCACAAAAATTTTTGATTCTGAGACTACTGCCCCCATTGCAATAGGTAGATTTTCTGAAAGAAATCTACCTAACATGTTCCCCCCCCTTATTTCTTAATAAAAACATGTTTTTACCCCCCATTTCTTAATAAAGATTTTTCCTCATAAAACATATTTAAAAAACTGTTTTTACCTTTTCATTTGAAAAACATTGTTTTTATCCTTTTTGAAACACTGTTTTTACCCTGTTTTTATTTGAAAAACACGGTTTTTACCCACATTTTCTAATAAAAACGTGTCTTTACCCACATTTCTCAGTGAAAAACCTTTTTTACCCACTCTTCAATGATATAAAGACTGATTTTACCCACTATAGAATTTTTTTTAGCTCTTATTCCCACATTGTATTATGAGAGCTCCCTTTCCTCATCCCCTAATAATTTGGTTTTTACTACAGAATTTTTTTTTTTAATTTATGGTAGATTTCAAATCAGCTGAACTCCCTTAATTTATGTAGAAAGGTAAAAAAAAATAATAAAATGGTTTCTTGTAGCAATTATGACTGCAGCAATTGAAATGTTGACTGGAAAGGAGTCAGCGAATCATTCTCGGAAGCCTGAAATAATGGCGGACGCCGCATATGCGATTTTGACGAAAGACTCGAAATCGGTGACGGGGAAATTTTTGATCGACGACGAAGTTCTGAAGGCGGAAGGTCTCACTCAGGCACAGATCGACCAATACGCTTGCGTCCCTTCAAACGCCGCGAATCTCATGCCGGACTTTTTCTTGGACGAAGCGATCGGATACACGAAGAAAGAAGCGCCGGCGAAAGCGGCGAAAAGTTCCGACGGCGGAATCGAATCCCTTTTCGATGCGATCACAAAACGTCTCAACCCCGATCTCGTCAAGTCCACCCAAGCGATTTTCCAGTTCAATCTTACTGGTAAGAAGAAAAAAAATTCAAAAACGTCGTCTTGCCCACTATCTCATCCAAAAACGATGGTTTTTACCTACTTTCTCATCCAAAACCGGTGTTTTTACCCACTTTCTCTAATGAAAACGATGGTTTTAACCACTTTCTCATCTAAATACGATGTTTTTACCCACTTTCTCATCTAAAAACGACGGTTTTACCCACTTTCTTAAATGAAAACGATGATTTTTACCCACTTTATCATCTAAAAACGACGGTTTTTACCCACTTACTCATCTAAAAACGATGGTTTTTAGGTACCCACTTACTCATCTAAAAAAAAAAAAGGTTTTTACCCACTTTCTCAACTTAAAACGATGGTTTTTACCCACTTACTCATCTAATAAAAATGATGGTTTTTAGGTACACACTTACTCATCTAAAAACGATGGTTTTTACCCACTTTCTCAACTAAAAACGATGGTTTTTACCCACTTTCTCATCTAAAAACGATGGTTTTTACCCACTTTCTCAACTAAAAACGATGGTTTTTACCCACTTACTCATCTAATAAAAACGATGGTTTTCACCCACTTTCTCATCTAAAAAAGATGGTTTTTATGCACTTTCTCAACTAAAAACGATGGTTTTTACACTTTCTCATCTAAAAACGATGGTTTTTACCCACTTTCTCAACTAAAAACGATGGTTTTTACCCGCTTTCTCATCTAAAAACAATGGTTTTAACCCACTTTCTCATCTAAAAACGATGGTTTTTACCCACTTTCTCAACTAAAAACGGTGGTTTTTACCCACTTTCTCATCTAAAAATGATGGTTTCTACCCACTTTCTAATCTAAAAATGATGGTTTTTACCCACTTTCTCAACTAAAAACGATGGTTTTCACCCACTTTCTCATCTAAAAAAGATGGTTTTTATGCACTTTCTCAACTAAAAACGATGGTTTTTACCCCCCCCCACTTTCTCATCTAAAAACGATGGTTTTTACCCACTTACTCATCTAATAAAAACGATGGTTTTTAGGTACCCACTTACTCATCTAAAAACGATGGTTTTTACCCAATTTCTCAACTAAAAACGATGGGTTTTACCCACTTTCTCATCTAAAAACGATGGTTTTTACCCACTTACTCATCTAATAAAAACGATGGTTTTTAGGTACCCACTTACTCATCTAAAAACGATGGTTTTTACCCACTTTCTCAACTAAAAACGATGGTTTTTACCCACTTTCTCAACTATAAACGATGGTTTTTACCCACTTTTTGAAATTTTGGTTAAAAACTCGTTTTTTCTTTTCTCAGGACCTGAAGAGTCAGTTTGGTTCATCGATTTGAAAAACGGATCGGGCGCCGCTGGAAAAGGGAAACCGCCGCAAGCGCCAGACTCCACTTTGACGATGACCGTCTCAAACTTCAACGAACTTTTCTCCGGACGATTGAAAGCGACCGCCGCCTTTATGACCGGAAAGCTCAAAATTTCGGGCAACATGCAAAAAGCGATGAAGCTCGAAAAGCTCATGACCTCTTTAAAATCCAAATTATAAAACGCTCTCTAATTTTAGGATTAATTAATTATTTAAAAAAATATATTTTTATATATTTTGTAATGTTTCGATTAGAAAATAAAATTAATTATTAGTTTTTTAATTATTTTATTTATGGAGAGGTCGTAAAGTATAAAAATTTTAAAAGTTCAGTCAACTTAGGCCCGCCGGTTTCTTTTTTTGGAAAGGTGGATGAACTTGAGTGAAAAGGGCGGGAGGTGCGAATGGGTGGATCGCTGTATCAGCTCTTTTGTATCAGCTACTTTTCATTCATTTCGACGAAGCAAGAGAATAAAGACGTTTTAACCCACTTTTTAGCGTTTTTGACCATCTTTTACAAATTCTTTGAAGGGATGAACAGTTTTTACCTACTCTCAAGAGGAAGAAAAACTTTTGCTCACATTCTCATCTAAAAACGATGTTTTTATCCACATTCTCATCTAAAAACGATAGTTTTTACCAACTCTCTTGTGTAAAAACGATGTTTTTACCCACTTTCTCAACTAAAAACAATGTTTTTGCCCACTTTCATACGACGCCTTGTCATTTTTCTTATCCAAAAAAGATGATTTTTACCTACTTTCTCATCTAAAAACGATGGTTTTAACCACTTTCTCATCGAAATACGATGTTTATACCCATTTTCTCATCTAAAAACGCCGTTTTTACTCACTTTTTCATCTAAAAACGACGGTTTTATCCACTTTCTCATATGAAAACGATGGTTTTTACCCCCCCACACTTTCTCATCTAAATACGATGGTTTACAATTTTCTCATCTAAAAACGCCGGTTTTTTTACCCTCTTTCTCATCTAAAACCGCCGGTTTTACCCTCTTTCTCATCTAAAAACGCAGTTTTTTACCCTCTTTCTCATCTAAAAACGACGGTTTTATCCACTTTTTCATATGAAAACGATGGTTTTACACTTACTCATCTAAATACGATGTTTTTACCTACTTTCTCATCTAAAAACGATGGTTTTAACCACTTTCTCATCAAAATACGATGTTTTTACCCATTTTCTCAACTAAAAACGACGTTTCATTTTAAAACCTTCTCATTTTAAAACGACGGTCTGAAAACCTTGTTTTTACCCACTTTCTCATCAAAAACCGACGTCTTGCCCACTATCTCATTTAAAATGATGTTTTTACCCAGTTTTTTTTTTTTAACATTAAAACGCTGGTTTTCCCCACTTTCTCATCTAAAAACGATGTTTTTACGCACTTTTTCTTCTAAAAACGATGGTTTTTACCCACATCCATGAGAATGTTATTAGATGACTAATAACGACGGCCTTTTTTACCCACTTACCCACATAACAATGTCGATTCTTTACCCATTTCCCTGCTAGTAAAAACGTCATTTTTACCCGTGTTTTACACATAATACTTAATGATAAACCATATCTCACACAATCCGTCGTAGATGATAAGAAGACCTCTCGAGCGATCTTAAGGAGCGGTGATCGGAACTGTTCCTTTCTTGAGGAGCTGCGCTACACCTTTCCGCGCGGCGAAGGGTGCGTGAGAGAAAGGAAGAGACGGAATCTCACGCCTTTCAAACCAGTTCAGTTTCAGTCCGAGATCCGCCCAACGCATCCTAGCCATACAGCAATACGCATCGTATTCTTTTCTAAAATTCAAACATTCGAAAAAAATGTGGCGATTGTGACCATTTTCTTCTATCTGCCGCCACCCACCGTTTGCCGACGATAAAGCTAATGTGAACTTTTTGGCCGGATATTTGATTGTATTTGCCCGACTACGCCCCCTTTTCGCTCTTTGTGCCCGAGGTGAGGCGAGTGTCGTCCCTACAAGCTGACTCCTTTGCGCTTTTGAAATACGTAAATTTGATTGTTTTAAAGAATACAAAACAAAGCGTTGTGCTGAAAACTTTTTTTTCTGTTTTCGCCACCTAATTTGCGATGTTCCTAATTTTATGCCGGACATAATTTTGTCATTTTGTGCCTTGTTTCTTTTTATTTTGTTTACTATTTCTCTGTTTTTACCCACAGTTCAAGAAAACAACGCTGTTTTGACCACACAAATTTAAAAGCGTGTAGGTACCTATCACATTTGCATAAGATAAAACGCCGCGTGTTTGTGTCCTACTCTCACAATAGTGTAAACTGTGTAAAAGCTAGTTTTTTACCACATTTACATGTAAAAACGCTCGTTTGACCTTCTTAAACAATAAAACCGGTTTTTACCACTGTCAAAGAAACAAAAACTATTTTTTAACCACTATTCCCCTTCTCCTCCCTCCTCTCTCACCAGTAAAACTTGTTTTACCACTCTTCTATAGATATAAAACTGTTTTTACCCACATATAACCGCCCTACAAAATGTCATTGTTTTTCCTTCGAGTTTTTGCGGCTCTGATTCGACCTTATGCATAAAATAGCATGTAATTTTGCAATCATGCTCAAATTGTCTGTGCTACTTTAAATTTCATTTTTTTGCTGAATCGCCATATCCTCGTGCCTTAGTCAAGGCATTAGTCAATCGATCATCTCCCCCGCTCATTCTCAGTGATGCGTTTTTTACTTTTGCTCGCTAATGCCTTTTCCCTCACGGAATGTCAACGACCTTGGAAAACCATGAAATATGCGTTATCTCGATTCTAATTTCCGACAAAAATCGGCCGAGAGCTATATAGGACCTTTGGAAGCCTGTCTACGCGAAAGGGCTAATATAGCGGTTTTCGCAATATCTCGACAAACGTTGGCTCGGAGACGAAAAACATACGTAAGAACAAAATTAAAGCTTATAAAGTTTCTACCAAAATTTGATACTCAAATCGTTGTAGGACCAATTGTTTCTGACCTACGAGACGACAAAAAAAGTATTTTGTGTTTTTGTCGCATTATAGCTCAGCGAACCGGTTGGTCATACAAAAAATCTAGCGAGTCAATTTGTTGCAAAATGTTAAGAAGCTTAATTTTGTTTGTTAAATCGGTTTTTGCCTAAGCGACCACGCGTTTCCAGAGATTTGCGAAAAACTGAAAACATCGCCTTTAAACCACTCCTGAGGCCACACACGGGAGGACTTTCTGATTTCGGCGCGAAAGCTACTTTTTCATTACGATGATAGAAATGCACAAACCCTAAACCGTGTGAAAGCAGGTTGAGGAGGAATTGCCAGTACCCCATTACTATTTGTCGCGTTAGACAGTTTTCGACGTGAGAACTGTTCCGTGTGTATTAGCACACGTTCGAGAGAAAATTCGACCTAATTGCTCCCAGGGATGTCGATGAGGTTGAGAAATATGAAGTTTTCGAATATTATAC
The DNA here is from genome assembly GCA_018703685.1 of Orius laevigatus. Lineage (NCBI taxonomy): Eukaryota > Metazoa > Arthropoda > Insecta > Hemiptera > Anthocoridae > Orius > Orius laevigatus. The sequence goes on along the minus strand of JAGWEN010000913.1, from coordinate 20,311 downwards.
ATTGTGGAATTTGTAACGAGAAAAAGACCCTTTTTGGCAATTTTGAACGTTTTTCGATGAAACGCACCTCTATGGAAGATTTTGAACAGTTTTACTATCGATTCTTGTTGTTAATTAACTGCATGTACATCTAAATGACATACAGAATGCCTTATACAGGCTGTTAGGTGAAACGTGCAGGATAAGGTGAAAAAGCAATTATGAAAGCCCGGCACGAACGCTCGAAAAGTTATTTCTCGACCGCGTATAGAGGCGTTCGTGATCGCATTTTTTGCCCTCATACAGGACTGAATTAATCGATCGGCAACATAGTTTATTGACGAAACGTCGCTCCTACGAAAAAGCAAACCACACCTAGACGACTTCCACTTCAGACAAGAAATTGTTGAGGGAATGAACAAGTACTCGTCCCACTGGTTGCCAATATAGCTGAGCAACCGTTTTATCGGTCAGCATTTGCGCCAAAACGCTTTACTATTGCATGGGGCAGCCGTTTTTGCCATTCTACTTTTTCGCCCAAGACATTTTCAGGACGGGCGGACTAAATTGTTGCGAATGTGGAAACTTTTTTCCTCCTCGCACGATTAGTCACATCCGTCGGAATCTCGACAACAGACGCGTCTTGAATATTCAGACTCCCCTCCAGTGTCGTGTTCGCTGTGGTGAAAATTATCTGAGCGTCCCTGTGACTGTATGTAACCATCTCTCGCTTTGAGCTTAGAGGGGCAGGGGGTTTATAGCCGGATTTTCGCCGGTTTTTCGTCTATATCTCGAATATGCTACGTCGTAGAGGAAAATAGTAGATAAGTACAAAATTAAAGCATATCTACATGTTGCTAAAATTGATTACTACTAGATTTTTTGTAGACCATTCGAAAATGGCAAAAGTCCCTTATTCACTCGAAATGCCTTTTTCACATCAAAGTACATTGTGTCGCTCACAAAAGTACATGTTGTTCACTCAAAAAGACTTTTCTTTGTTCCCCCACTCAAAAGCACATTTTTCACTCAAAAGTACCTTTCATTCAAATTCTAACCTTTAAAAGACGTCGCTCAGTTCTGGCTAGTAAATCGTTCAAAAGTATGAATTTTTTAAAAAGTTACGATGTATTTCTTTTTGTCATGTTTCCCACGCTCTTTTTCCAGACTTTTGCCCTCTTACGCATAAGTTTGGGATCTGTAATTAATTGATGAAAGTGCAACGACGGAGGTTTATCGCACCCTTATGCACTATTATAGACGTTACCGACCAAATATAATAAAATCGGAAAAAAAAAAAAAAAAAAAAAATGTGGACACAGATCTTGATGGCGTTTACTTTAACTTCCGTTTGTGCAAATATTTGTGTTTTTTTAAAAAGCGAGACGGAAAACTTTTTTTTTGTCACCAACCGACAATTTAATTTTTAAGAATTTTTTTTAAAATTTATTTGTTTTTAGAACAAAAAGGAGTGAACTCTTTTATATATTGAGTCAATAATAATTTAATGGTTGACTCATTATTTTTATTTTTTGCATTTAATCGTCCTTCATAGCGATTAGTTTGATATTTCACGACATTGCATAACTGATGTCGATTTTCATTTTTTCCGCATAAAAAATTATGAGGTTTTCTCAATAAAAACTGCTATCGCATTATATAAAATATAATTTTTATTCTTGGTTTTAATTGTCACAACTATGGGTGAGGGGCTCAAGGTATGAATTTCGACATTTTGCCTTTGAAAATGCAAAAGGTTTAACTTTTGAGTGAAAAAGGTACTTTCAAGTGAAAAAGGTATTTTCGAGTGAAAAAGGTATTTTCGTGTGGAAAAAGTAGTATCGAGTGAAAAAGGTATTATCGAGTGAAAAAGGTATTTTCGAGTGAAAACGGTAGTTTCGAGGAAAAAGGTATTTTCGTGTGGAAAGGTAGTTCGTGTGAAAAAGGTAGTTTCGAGTGAAAAAGGTAGTTTCGAGTGAAAAGGTAGTATCGAGTGAAAAAGGTAGTTTCGTGTGAAAAAGGTAGTTCGAGTGAAAAGGTAGTTCGATGAAAAAGTATTTTCGTGTGGAAAAGGTAGTTTCGTGTGAAAAAGGTAGTTTCGAGTGTAAAAAGGTATTTTCGAGTGAAAAAGTATTTTCGTGTGGATAGTAGTTTCGTGTGAAAAAGGTAGTTTCGAGTGAAAAAGGTAGTTTCGAGTGAAAAAGTATTTTCGTGTGTAAAAGGTAGTTTCGTGTGAAAAAGGTAGTTTTGAGTAAAAAAGTAGTTTCGAGTGAAAAAGGTATTTTCGTGTGAAAAATGTAGTCGAGTGAAAAGGTAGTTTCGATGTGAAAAGTTATTTTCGTGTGAAAAAGGTAGTTTTGAGTAAAAAAGGTAGTTTCGATGTGAAAAAGGTATTTTCGTGTGGAGGAGTTTCGAGTGAAAAAGTTATTTTCGTGTGCGAAGAGGTAGTTTCGTGAGTGAAAAAGGTATTTTCGTGAGGAAAGAGGTAGTTTCGTGTGAAAAAGGTAGTTTCGAGTTAAAAAGGTAGTTTCGAGTGAAAAAGGTATTTTCGAGTGAAAAGGTATTTCGTGTGGAAAAGGTAGTTTCGTGTGAAAAGGTAGTTCGAGTGAAAAAGGTAGTTTCGAGTGAAAAAGGTAGTTCGAGTGAAAAAGGTAGTTTCGTGTGAAAAGGTAGTTTTGAGTGAAAAAGGTAGTTTCGAGTGAAAAAGGTAGTTTTCGTGTGAAAAATGTAGTTTCGAGTGAAAAAGTTATTTCGTGTGAAGAGGTAGTTTCGATGTGAAAAAGGTGTAGTTTTGAGTGAAAAGGTATTTTCGAGTGAAAAAAGGTAGTTTCGTGTGGAAAAGATAGTTTCGTAGTGAAAAAGGTAGTTTCGAGTGAAAAAGGTAGTTTCATGTGGAAAAGGTAGTTTCGAGTTAAAAGGTAGTTTCGTGTAGAAAAGGTAGTTCGTGTGAAAAAGGTATTTTCGAGTGAAAAGGTAGTTGCGAGTGAAAAAGGTACATATTTTCGTCTGAAAAGGTAGTTTCGTGTGAAAAAGGTAGTTTCGTGTGAAAAGGTATTTTCGCGTGAAAAAGGTATTTTCGCTGTGAAAGGTATATTTTCGTGTAGAAGAGGTAGTTTCGAGTGAAAAAGGTAGTTTCGTGTGAAAAAGGTAGTTTCGTGTGAAAAAGATATTTTCGAGTGAAAAAGGTAGTTTCGATGAAAAAGGTTGTTTCGTGTGCGAAGAGGTAGTTTCGTGTGAAAAAGGTAGTTTCGAGTGAAAAAGGTAGTTCGAGTGAAAAAGTAGTTCGAGTGAAAAGGTATTTTCGCGTGAAAAAGGTATTTTCGCGTGAAAAAGGTATATTTTCGTGTAGAAGAGGTAGTTTCGAGTGAAAAAGGTAGTTTCGTGTGAAAAAGATATTTTCGTGTGAAAAAGGTAGTTCGAAGTGAAAAAAATATTTTCGTGTAGAAGAGGTAGTTCGAGTGAAAAAGGTATTTTCGTGTGAAAAAGGTAGTTCGAGTGAAAAAGGTAGTTTCGAGTGAAAAAGGTAGTTTCGTGTGGAAGAGGTAGTTCGTGTGAAAAAGGTGTTTCGAGTGAAAAGGGTAGTTCGAGTGAAAAATGTAGTTCGAGTGAAAAAGTATTTTCGTGTGGAAAAGGTATTTTCGTGTGAAAAAGTAGTTTTTAGTGAAAAAGTACTTTTCGACATTTTGCCTTTTGAAAGTGAAATTTTTCTCTGTGTTTGGCTGATTGCGAATCGCTTGATCAGCGACGTTCCCGTCACGAAACGGAAAATGTCTTGTGGGCTCGGAAAATCGCGTGACTCCCATGTTTTTTCAGCCTATAATTCAAAGCAAATAATACCTACGAGGAAATCTATTCTTGTTTTTGTGAAATACTTTTTTCTCACTCGGCTCGTCTTAATTGATTCTAACTCCTTTTCACCTTGGTGAAAGGCTTTTAAATGTTAATCTTTTGTTTAAATTAGGTCGAAAATACGATCGAAACCTCCTTTTCTCGTCCCCTTTCGACCTTTTACTCTTAGTTCGAGAAGCGCTTACTGTCGATTTCAAGTCAAAAAATCCGCTAAACGCTCAAATTTAACTATGGAGACTTCAATGATGGAATAGAAAAGATAAAAAAAATTTTTTTATTTTTGAAACGTTTAAAAAAAAATTATTTTAATTATTTTCTCATTTATTTTAGAAAATTTTGGTGGAAGTTTACTACGAATCTCTTTGTCCAGACAGCAAAGCATTTGTGACGAACCAACTCGGAGCTAACTACAAAGATGCTGACCTTCAAAATCATCTCAACATTAGTTTAATCCCCTATGGAAAATCTACGGTAATTAAATATTAAGTAGTTATTAACAATTATTGGTTTTTCAGACTAGCGGTGTTGCGCCGAATTATTCGTTCGAGTGTCACCATGGAGAGAACGAGTGCAACGGGAATAAATATCATGCTTGTGCCGTCGAGAAAATTAAGGATCAAAAAATGCTCATCCCTTACATTAGCTGTTTTATGATGAATACCGACAAAAGTAATGTTAAATACGAAGAAGTCAATATGAAAGTAAGCAGATATTAGGCCTAGGAGTGGTTTAAAGATGAATTTTTTCGGTTTTTCGCCAATATATCGAAAACCGTAGGTCCTATGCGAAAACATATTAAGGACAAAATTAAAGCTTATTAAATTTGCTACAAATTTGATTTAGTAAGATTTTTGGTAGGACCAAAAGTTTCTTAGCTACGAGGCGACGAAGATTTTCAATTTTGGGGAAGACATCTAGGTTGTTGGTCAAACTTAAAACCCCCGTTTTTTTGTCGCCTCATAGCTCAGAAACGGTTGGTCCTACAAAAAATCTTGGTGAATCAAATTTGTAGAAAATTTAATAAAATTTAATTTTTGTACTTAGTATGTTTTTGGCTACGACCTACGGTTTTTGAGATATTTGCGATAAACCGTTTATTTGCCTTTTTGGGCGATTGACTGAAATAAGTAAGATTATGTTAATTTTTTGACACAAAATGGTTTTCAGTGTGGTAAAGAAGTGAAAATCATGGACTCTGACATCGACTCGATCAAAGAGTGCAGCGGTTCGAACGAAGGGTTGAGGTTACTCTCTCATTTCGGAAATTTGACTCAAGCTACGAAAGCCCCTTGACTTCAGTCCCAGCAGTCAGAATCAACGGAGGAGTAAGTTTCCATCAAATCCCACCAACGTTTAACTCATTCGATTTCAGGCGGCAAACACCAACAACCGTGACAACTTCAGGAAAAGCGTCCTGCGACTGATTAGCGGCACGAACCAGCAATTTGCTCCAAACCAAACGGCGCCTCCGCTCTAGCCGTCTTCTCCTTCGTACCCGTCGCCATGGCTTACATCGTTTCAAGACTTTAAATTGTAAAATCAAATTTTCAAATCAAACATTGTAGTGTTTACATGCACTGTCTAACATAGTCATTAAGATTTTTTATTTTTTACGTTTTAAGCTAATTTCGAAAATGATCTGTAAATCTATGATCTGTAAATTTATTTTATGTGCTTAAGAAATCAATTTTTGTGAAATAAAATATAAGAAAAGACTAAAAATTTATTCACTCAAAAGTGCCTTTTTCACTCAAAAATGAATTTTTTTCACTCAAAAGTGCATTTTTCACTCAAAAGTGGATTTTTCAATTAAAAATACCTTTTTCACCCGAAAATACAATTTTCACTCAAAAGTTTCTTGTTGATATTTACGTCCGTTTTTGAGGGCTAAGGAGTAGCCTGAGCAATTTTTTGCGTTTATTTAATTTTGTAGTGCTTTAAAATAGCTTTCCAACGGTATAAATATTAATAAAATCGGTCAACAATTGTGGAAGTTACAGACGTTTTAAGCTAAATAGTGTTTTTTGGCCTTTAAGTCCATTTTTGAGGGCTAAGGAGTGACCTGAGCAATTTTTTGCGTTTATTGGATTTTGTAGCGCTTTAAAATAGCTTTCCAACTGTATAAATATAGATAAAATCGGTCAAAAATTGTGGAAGTTATAGACGTTTAAAGATAAACAGTGATTTTTGACCTATAAGTCCATTTTTGAGGGGTAAGGAGTGGCCTGAGCAATTTTTTGCTTTTATTAAATTTTGTAGCGCTTTAAAATAGCTTTCCAACGGTATAAATATAAATAAAATCGGCCAACAATTGTGGAAGTTAGAGACGTTTTAAGCTAAATAGTGTTTTTCGGCCTTTAAGTACATTTTCGAGGGCTAAGGAGTGGCCTGAGCAATTTTATGCGTCTACTAACTTCTGTAGCTCTTGAAATAGCTTCCAACGGTATAAATATCGATAAATGACGGGTAGTAATTACCCATCAGGTGTGTGGCCAAACGGTGTTCAGTAAGTAACCGATAGATGGGAGGAGAGTCGTCTAGTCTGGTTCAAAGGTTTTTGACCCGATTTCAGAATTCCATTCCGAGTGGAGAGTCCAGACGAGCTCTCACGACTTGCACAATTCTTTGTGTTATAAAAATATAAAATATGTTTTTGGGTCTGGGTTGGAGTTCGGACATCATATTTTTGAAAAGTGCTATCCAAACAATGGTAAAAATCGCTCAGGCCACTCCTTAGCCCTTGAAAATGGACTTAAAAAGTCAAAAAACACTATTTAGCTTAAAACGTCTATAACTTCCACAATTTTTAACCGATTTTATCGATATTTATACCGTTGGAAAGCTATTTTAAAGCGCTACAAAATGTAACAAATGCAAAAACTAGCTCAGGCCACTCCTTAGCCCTCGAAAATGGACTTAAAGGCCAAAAACACTATTTAGCTTACAACGTCTATAGCTCCCACAATTTTTGACCGATTTTATCGATCTTTATACCGTTGGAAAGCGATTTTAATGTGCTACAAAATTTAATAAACGCAAAAAATTGCTAATTCCACTCCTAGGCCCTCTAAAATGGACTTAAAGGTCAAAAAACACTATTTAGCTTAAAACGTCTATAACTTCCATAATTTTTAACCGATTTCATCGATCTTTATACCGTTAGAAAGCTATTTTAAAGCGCTACAAAATTAAATAAACGCAAAAAATTGCTCAGGCCACTCCTAGGCCCTCGAAAATGGACTTAAAGGTCAAAAAACACTATTTAGCTTAAAACGTCTATAACTTCCACAATTTTTAACCGATTTCATCGATCTTTATACCGTTAGAAAGCTATTTTAAATCGCTACAAAATTAAATGAACGCAAAAAATTGCTCAAGCCACTCCTAGGCCCTCGAAAATGGACTTAAAGGCCAAAAAACACTATTTAGCTTAAAACGTCTATAACTTCCACAATTTTTAACCGATTGCATCGATCTTTATACCGTTAGAAAGCTATTTTAAAGCGCTACAAAATTAAATAAACGCAAAAAATTGCTCAGGCCACTTCTAGGCCCTCGAAAATGGACTTAAAGGTCAAAAAACACTATTTAGCTTAAAACGTCTATAACTTCCACAATTTTTAACCGATTTTATCGATCTTTATACCGTTAGAAAGCTATTTTAAAGCGCTACAAAATTAATAAACGCAAAAAATTGTTCAGGCCACTCCTTAGCCCTCGAAAAATGGACTTAAAGGTAAAAAACCTTCGATTAAGAATATCAAGAAACACCATTTAGCTTAAAACGTCTATAACTTCTCACAATTGTTGACCGATTTTTCGATCTTTATACGTTGGAAAGCTACTTTTAAAGCGCTACAAACTAATAAACGCAAAAAATTGCTCAGGCCACTCCTTAGCCATCAAAATGGACTTAAAAGGTCAAAAACACTATAAGCTTAAAACGTCTATAACTTCCACAATTTTTAACCGATTTTATCAATCTTTATACCGTTAGAAAGCTATTTTAAAGCGCTAAAAAATTTAATAAATTCGAAAAATTGCTCAGGTCACTCCTTAGCCCTCAAAAATGGACTTAAAGGTCAAAAATCACGGTTTGGGTTTAAACATCTATAACTTTCAAAATTTTAGAAATATATGTAGGTAGAAATCTGGGCCCATTGGAGGTAGGAGTCATAGAAGTAGGTAGTTCATCCAAGCCTCCAAGGTTGCCAACTTAACCTGCCAATAAATCGATCAGAGATCCAGTCATCTAAACAAATTAGATAATTGGCAACTCTGTTTTACGTCATTTTTTTTTTAAACTAAAACTCGGCGGGGAGTTAACAAATCTGGTATATTTTGGCGAGTTCTTTATTTAGAATGGAGAAGCAAAGCCAAATCAGTTCAAAGACCCACACGTTTCAGTTTGTGCTCCTCAGCCCTCAATTCCATGATGGATGCGGGCGTTAAAGTCGTCGGAAGCCGGCAGACAAAAGAGAAAAGGACGGCTGGAGGGGTTTAAAGGGGAAAAGGGGGCGAGGAGGGGGTTGGTCCAACTGGGGAACAAAAAGTCCACGGACTTGTTCTCCCGAAGAGGGGGAGAGTGGAAAACGTGGTGGGGGGAGTTCAACTTATGAAAATTTTTCGACTTCAGTTTTCACTCATACTTCGCCCCGGACATATCTCAACTTTTTAAATTCATCAAAAACAACAAAATTCTATCAAAAAAATGTCATTTCACGTCCATTTTATATTGGAAAGTCGAAAAACAAGTGAAGTGAGGTGAAAGTTTCTCTTTTCTTCCTTTCGTAAAATTCAATAAAAGGACAAAAACCTGTTGAAAACGATGGATTTTCTATTTCTATGTAAGTAATAGCACATTTTTGACAATTTATATTCTTTCCTTGGAATTTACCTGTTGCGTCACATTTAAAGCTGACATGTTTGTTCCGCCGTTTTCTTTTGTATTGTAATTATTAAAATCTAAAGGTTAACCCCTCTTAAGACCTAAAACCCGTTGAGATAAATGTTGATTCAAAAAATCACTTATCAATCGGTGATGCCAACTTAAGTGTTGGATACATCACTGATCAGTGTGTACTGTTGGTAAAACTGGAGATTTCAAAATTAGTAACTCAGTAGCACTCTTTGAACTTCTAAATGCTCGTAATTCGTAATTTTTATGTATATCGATGAAGTCTGTATAAAATTTTGGAAGTTACGGTGCTGCATTAGAAGTTTAAACGTCCATAACTTCCTTAATTTTTGACAAATTTATCAATCCTTATACCCTTATATAGCTCTTTAAAATAGCTTTCTAACGGTATAAAGATCGATAAAATCGGTCAACAATTGTGGACGTTATAGACGTTTTAAGCTAAATAGTGTTTTTTGGCCTTTAAGTTCATTTTCGAGGGCTAAGGAGCGGCCTGAGCAATTTTTTGCGTTTATTAAATTTTGTAGCGCTTTAAAATAGCTTTCCAACAGTATAAAGATCGATAAAATAGGTCAACAATTGTGGAAGTTATAGACGTTTTAAGCTAAATAGTATTTTATGGCCTTTAAGTTCATTTTCGAGGGCTAAGGAGTGGCCTGAGCAATTTTTTGCGTTTATTAAATTTTTTAGCGCTTTAAAATAGCTTTCTAACAGTATAAAGATCGATAAAATAGGTCAACAATTGTGGAAGTTATAGACGTTTTAAGCTAAATAGTAATATTTGACCTTTAAGTCCATTTTTGAGGGCTAAGAAGTGACCTGAGCAATTTTTTGCTTTTATTACATTTTGTAGCTCCTTAAAATAGCTTTCCAACGGTATAAATATCAACAAAATTCGTCTAAAATTGTGGAAGATATGGGAATTTAAAGGTTCAGTTATGAAACCGTGCCGCATTGAAAGTGACAAGTGATCAGGAAAAATGATCAGTGTTAAAATGTTATCCATACTGAAGTGATCATTGTTCACAAAATCGGAATCGTCAAAAAACGAATTAATGATAAAGTAAAAATAAAAAGGTGATCAGTTATCACTAGTAATTACTAATTACTAATGAATGTTGATCAGTGATCACTTAGTAATTACTAATTAATGGTGATCAGTGATCACTAGTAATTACTAATTAATGGTGATCAGTGATCACTAGTAATTACTAATTATTGGTGATCACTGATCAGGGATCACTAGTAATTACTAATCAGTGATCAGGGATCGCTAATACTTACCAATCAGTGATCAGTGATCACTTTAATCTAGTTTTATAAAACTTGAAAAATGATCAGTGATCTTTAATATCAGTAAATCCGACATGAAGTTACCATTTCAGCCAGCCCCCCCCCCCCTTCCACCCAACCAAAGTTATTTCAACCCAGTGACCGTGTTTTTTTTGTTTTTGTTTTTTTAATGCAATTACATTTAAAATCCACTTGTTACTCCTTCTGTTTAGCGGAGCGCGACTAATTTCACACGTGTCGTCTACACGCAGGGTCTTTTTTTCTCTAAAAAAAACCGCCCTTCACACGTGGCCAGGCAACGTTCAAGGCAGTTGGCAACCATGGAATCCGTGCAATATTGATACACTGTGTTACCAAATTAGCACAGTCAATCTACGCCAGGAAAAAACGGTTTTTTCCGCAAATATCTCGAAAACCGTAGGTCGTAGGCGAAAGCCTATTAAGTATAAAATTAAAGGTTATTAAATTTGCTACAAATTTGATTTACTAAGATGTTTTCTAGGACCAACCGTTTCTGAGCTATGAGGTGACAAAAACTTTTGGGTTTCAAAAAAAGTTTGAGTACATTTTTTGTGGGGGTGAAAATTGAAAATCCTGATTTTTTTGTAGCCTCGTAGCTCCGAAACGGTTGATCCTACGAAAACTTTTAGTAAATTAAATTTGTAGAAAATTTAATAAGCTTTAATTTTGTACTTAACATGTTTTCTCCTACGACCAACGGTTTTCGAGATAATTGCGGAAAGAATTTGCCTTTTTCGGGCTAGATTGAATGGACTAATTCCTTAACCTGCACTACTCAAAAAATCCAGGATTTTATTATCCCCTAGGTCACCATGAGTCATTCTGAACACTTGTGACGGTTTTGTAATCCACAGATGCGGGACCCTAAAAAAAGAGGCCACTTCATTATTTTTAAAACGATTACAATTTACACCGACTCCAAAGATTTATAGAATTCGGCTCTTTGGGGAAAACACAGTTCAAATTTCACGATACTGCTTTTTACTCATTTTTTATATTAATTTATTTTATTAATGGGTCACCTATCATTTTGAACGTCAGTTAAAAAAAATAATCAATCTAATTAGGTTAAAGTCGGTAAAAATAAATAAATACGAAGTGTAAAGTGGTTAGCAAACAAATTCATGCGATAAGCAACCAAAATGTAAAAGTCGACGTTTTTCTGAAAAGGAAAATTCGTACGCTCATTCAATTTTATATTCTCGTTCAAATTATTTATTCTTTTATGTGTAAATCATCGGAGGCAAAGTTCGACAGGAAAAGGAAAGAGATAAAGGACCGTAGTGCGGGGGGGGGGGGGGGGGGGGGGGGGGGGGGGGGGGGGGGGGGGGGGGGGGGGGGGGGGGGGGGGGGGGGGGGGGGGGGGGGGGGGGGGGGGGGGGGGTGGGGGGGGGGGGGGGGGGGGGGGGGGGGGGGGGGGGGGGGGGGGGTGGTGGGGGGGGGGGGGGGGGGGGGGGGGGGGGGGGGGGGGGGGGGGGGGGGGGGGGGGGGGGGGGGGGGGGGGGGGGGGGGGGGGGGGGGGGGGGGGGGGGGGGGGGGGGGGGGGGGGGTGGGGGGGGGGGGGGGGGGGGGGGGGGGGGGGGGGGGGGGGGGGGGGGGGGGGGGGGGGGGGGGGGGGGGGGGGGGGGGGGGGGGGGGGGGGGGGGGGGGGGGGGGGGGGGGGTGGGGGGGGGGGGGGGGGGGGGGGGGGGGGGGGGGGGGGGGGGGGGGGGGGGGGGGGGGGGGGGGGTGGGGGGGACGATAGTATCAGGGGGTTCCTAACTTTTTTTTTCATAAACCATTAAAAAATGCTAATAAAAGTAGCTGCGGTTTATCGATCGGAAATTCGTATTTTAAGCACCCACTTAATGATAATTAATGATAATCAGGACATTGTAAACGGATTATACGTTCGAGCAGTGTTGCCAAATTAAAAAAAGAAGACATTTGACCCATTTCTGGCTCCAAAAAAACATAATTGGGGTTTTACTTGGCCATGCGGAACGCTAACGTGTCCCTAGATGATGAGGCTTTATAATTCGAGAAGTTGACTGATCAGGGTTGCCAGATTATGACCCAAAAAAGTAGCCCAATTTGCGTTAAATCGCCCAAACTGACAAAACTGTTAAAAGCCCAAACTTGTAGGATTGCAGGGTTGCCAGATTAGGCCTCCAAAAAGTAGCCCAATTTGCGATAAATCGCCCAAACTGGCAAACTGTTAAAAGCCCAAACTTGTAGGATTGCAGGGTTGCCAGATTAGGCCCTAAAAAAGTAGCCCAATTTGCGATAAATCGCCCAAACTGGCAACACTGTTAAAAGCCCAAACTTGTAGGATTGCAGGGTTGCCAGATTAGCTCCCAAAAAAGTAGCCCAATTTGCGATAAATCGCCCAAACTGGCAACACTGTTAAAAGCCCAAACTTGTAGGATTGCAGGGTTGCCAGATTAGGCCTCAAAAAGTAGCCCAATTTGCGATAAATCGCCCAAACTGGCAACACTGTTAAAAGCCCAAACTTGTAGGATTGCAGGGTTGCCAGATTAGGCCCCAAAAAGTAGCCCAATTTGCGATAAATCGCCCAAACTGGCAACACTGTTAAAAGCCCAAACTTGTAGGATTGCAGGGTTGCCAGATTAGGCCCAAAAAGTAGCCCAATTTGCGATAAATCGCCCAAACAATTATAAAAGCCCAAACTTTTAGGATTGCAGGGTTGCCAGATTAGCTCCAAAAAAAGTAGCCCAATTTGCGATAAATCGCCCAAACTGGCAACAATGTTAAAAGCCCAAACTTGTAGGATTGCAGGGTTGCCAGATTAGCTCCAAAAAGTAGCCCAATTTGCGATAAATCGCCCAAACTGGCAACACTGTTAAAAGCCCAAACTTGTAGGATTGCAGGGTTGCCAGATTAGCTTCCTAAAAAGTAGCCCAATTTGCGATAAATCGCCCAAACTGGCAACACTGTAAAAAGCCCAAACTTGTAGGATTGCAGGGTTGCCAGATTAGCTTCCAAAAAAGTAGCCCAATTTGCGATAAATCGCCCAAACTGGCAACACTGTTAAAAGCCCAAACTTGTAGGATTGCAGGGTTGCCAGATTAGCTTCCAAAAAAGTAGCCCAATTTGCGATAAATCGCCCAAACTGGCAACACTGTTAATAGCCCAAACTTGTAGGATTGCAGGGTTGCCAGATTAGGCCCCAAAAAGTAGCCCAATTTGCGATAAATCGCCCAAACTGGCAAAACTGTTAAAAGCCCAAACTTGTAGGATTGCAGGGTTGCCAGATTAGGCCTCAAAAAGTAGCCCAATTTGCGATAAATCGCCCAAACTGACAAAACTGTTAAAAGCCCAAACTTGTAGGATTGCAGGGTTGCCAGATTAGGCCTCAAAAAGTAGCCCAATTTGCGATAAATCGCCCAATCTGGCAGCACTGTTATCAAAAATTTTGGTTCTTGGCCTCAATGAGGATAAAGAATCTGGCTCCTTCCTGGCTTTTCATCAGCAAAAGTTGGCTTGGCTCATTATGAACCCATCAACCAATGAAAGTAAAGAATTTGTTTCTTTCTCGTCTTGGCTCTTTTCTCTCTCTTTGAACTTTGGCTCAAGAGTCTTTGGCTCTTCTCCGTTTCCTTATGGAGGTAGAGAATCCATGTTATTAGCTTGGCTCTTTAAAAACCCATTAACCAAGTATCTGGCTCTTCACTAGTAGATTTTGTATCTTTTGAAAAAGAAATTCTTTTATCTCGGATGTGGGTGAAGTTAAATATAAAACCTTTCGAAACTCCCCTTCTTTTCTTCTATTTTTTTCACCTTTTATAAACCTAGTCTCACGCACGGAATCTATTTTTGTCTAACATAAAATAAATGAGTGAAAAGAAAAGAAGGATGTCTCCTGCCACATCCGCGACCTTCAATCAACTTGATTTACAGGTTACCTACGCCCTAGAAAATCATTTTCCCGTTTAAATTAAACTTTCTATTCCAGGAAAATGAAGCGTAAACAATTTTCTTCGGTTTCACCTCCTCCAAACAATGAAGAATTTATAATTAATTCAGTACGGTGCTCAGTCACCCAAGTCCAAAAAATCTGGAAATCCATTCGGATTTGTGTTGTAGGCAAATAAACGGTTTTTCGCAAATATCTCGAAAACCGTAGGTCGTAGGCGAAAACATGTTAAGTACAAAATTAAAGCTTATTAAATTTACTACAAATTTTAATAACTAACATTTTTTGTAGGACTAACCGTTTCTGAGCTACGAGGCGACAAAGTTTTTTTATCACTAAAAAATTTTAATATTTGACAATCCAGTCCTTTGTCTTCATAACCATTTAACTTGCTCACGAGGCGAGAAGAACACATCCGGACCTCAAAACAACGAATCCGACTGTTTAAGTTATTAAAACGACCTTTTAAATAAATTCTTTTTTTTTCCTATTTTTTTTTTTTTTTACTAACATTTAAGTCGAGGTTTTGATGCAACTTCGTGTTCTTTTATCTCAAGGACGACAAGGTTCCATTAGTAGGAAAAAACGCCATTTTTTCCTTCTTTTGGATCGCAGATTTCTCTTGGACTTAGATCTTTTTGGGACTCCCCAATGGTGTTATTCCGCATTGCGCATATGCGTGAGAGAAAATCCGAGAACATAAATTCCGACCGGAAAACTTTTATTTCGGCATTTATTGGGCGATTTAATTTCGCGTGCTGCATGTATCCGGAAACTTGAACATTCAACATTCTTGAGGGGTCGACCCTTTTTTTCTCTCAGGTCATGCCATAAAAGAAAAATCGCCAGGTACGAGAAAGAGCCGCTCCTGCACCACTTGGCAACCCCGCAAGTCATTGTATTCACTTGATGACTCCCCAAGTACCAAGAGATTATTCCGTATAATTTTGATAAGAGCCATAAAAGAAAACTTTTTTTCTTTCCCATTCATTAGGAATTACGTAATTTGGACTAAAAAATGCTTGACCTGAATTTCTTTCCAAACTTGCCACTAAAATATGAGAAAATTTTATTCACTACCTTGAAAACGATCCTAAGATGGACTCTGTTGGATTATTTTGCTCGACCGGACTGACCTACCTCACTAAAATCACCGACTACTGGGTTTTTCTTTTAAAATGGCGTATCTTTGAAAAATATAAAATATTACATTGGCGATATGGGGTCAACCTTGGCTAGTCACGTTTCAATTAGTCACTGATTACAGTTTACACTAAATTACTGCATTTTTAATTTTTTTTCTTTTTTCTTAAGGTATATATTTGGTCCCTTTGATGTTGGCCGAAGCTGCATTTACGTTGAGTTTGGCTACAGGGAAGTGTACGCGGAAAATCACCCGGAGGATGAAAGGGGCAGACTGCAGCATGTTGAATTTGGTCGCGATACCGCCTATCTCCAGCGATATTGAGCACTGGTAGACGGGGATAGGGGCAGAAAAGAGGTCAATTTCTAGGACAAAAATTGGCGTAAGATATACTTAAAAGGGACTCTGGTGTCTTAAAAGGCGTACAAATTTGCGATAAACGATGATTAGTGGTACCAAATTAGAGTAAAAATATCCATATGAGAGGGATTAACGAGAATCTAGGTGCGTCCAATTTTGGTAAAAAGGTCCAAATTAGGGTGGATATCACGGTGAATTGGGGGTCTCAAATTAAGTAAAAAGGTTCAAATGATGTGATATAATGATATTAGGTGGTACTCCAAATACGGTAAAAAAGGTCCAAATTAGGGGATTAACGGTTACATTGTCAAAATTAAGTGTAAAAAGGTCCAAATGATTCGGAAATTTAAAATTGATAATTAGGTAGTCAAATAAGGTAAGGTCCAAAAAATTAGAGACGCATTAACGCGGTAATTGGAGCCGTCATAAATTAATTATTAAAGGTTCAAATGATTGGGATTAATGATAATGTAGATGGTCCAAATAGGTAAAAAAGGTTGCAAATGAGGGGGATTAACGATGATTAAGTGAGCTCCTCCAAATCTAGCGTAAAAAAGGTCTATATGAGCGAGATGATTAACGATAATTAGGTGCTGTGTCAATTAGGTAAAAAGGTTCAAATTAGGGAGATTAGCGGTAAAGTTGGGGGGTCCGAATTAGGTATAAAAAGGTCAAAAATGATTGGGATAATGACTGCTGATTAGGTGGTCCCAATTAGGTAAAAAGGGTCGCAAATGAGGGGACGACATATGAGGATTAGTAATTAACGGTAATTGGGGTCCAGAATTAAGTTAAAAAGGTTCAATATGATTGGGAGATTAATGATAATTAGATGGTCCAAATAGGTGTGGTGAGAAAAAGGTTCAATGAGTGATTAACGATGACTTAAGTGTCCATCTCCAAATTAGGTAAGGGTCAGTATGAGAGGGAATCAAAAGAAATAAATGTCATATTTAAATTACAACCATAATAGATAAATTAGTAGAGAATATTTACAACGATAATCTAGGTGATCCAACTTTAGGTATAACTCAAAAAGATGTCCAAAGGATTTTAGGGGATAATCATATAGGTATCATCTATAATTCATATTAACGATAATTGTACAAGGCGGTATTCCAAAGTTAGGTAAATAGAGGTTGCCTCAAATTAAGGGGTAATTTACAACAGAGTAGTTAGGTTACTACATAATTGAGATAGATAATAAGGTCCAATATTTTCGGGGATTAATTAAGTGGCCCAAATCAGGGTAATAAAAAGGTCCACAATTAGGTGTTATAATCGATATGTTAAGTGGTCCAAATTGTGCTAAAATGTACTAAAATTTAGAGTGACGATATAAATTAGGTGGTCCACCAATTATGGTAAAAAATATAGAGGTCCAATGTAGAGGATTTCACGATGTTTAGTGGTCCTAATATGAGTAATGATAAAAAAAGGTCTCACAATGAGGGATTTACTATAATAAGTAGGGTCCAATAATTTTAGGGATATAACAGATAATAGCGTGGTCCACTACATTAGCGTAAAATCAGGTCCAAATCTAGGGGATTAATTCAAACAAGTGGTCACCATCAGGTAAACAAGTCCACACTTAGGGTTATTAACGATATAATAAGTGGTACCAAAAATTGTGTAAAATGGTCCAAAATTTGGGGGATTAACCGATAAATTCAGGTGGTCCCAAACCCATCTAGGGAAAAAAAAAAAAAAAAACAAAAACAAAAAAAAAAAAAAAAACAGGTCCAAATGAAGGGGAACAAAAAAAAAAAAACCAATTAACCCGCAAAATTAGGCTGGTCCCCAAATTAGGGCACAAAAAAAAAAAAGGTCCCCCAAAATGAAGGGTGATGTAACGATAATTAGGTGTGGTCAAATAGGATAAAATTAGGTCGAAATGAAGTGATTACGATAATCAGGTGGTCTCTAAATTAGGTAAAAACAAATGGTCCTCCAAATCTAGGTCGCTATATTAAGTAGCGTCAAATCAGGAGGGAGGTCCAAATGAGGGGATTAATTAAGATGTCCTAAATCAGAAAAACAAGGTCCAAATTAGGGTGTATATACGATTACTATGAGTGGCACAAATTCGTGGTAAAATGTTCCAAAGTTATGGATATTACACGATAATCTAGGTGGGTCCAAAATTAGGTTTTATAAAAGGCCCCAATTTAGGGGGATATAGTTAACGATATTTAGTGAGTCCAATAAGTATTAAAATAGGTCCAATAATGTAGGTCTGGTGATGGATTTACTATAATATAGGGGTCTCCACATAACTTTACGGCATACCCTAATTAGGTTGGGTCCAAATTAGGTACCAAAGGGTCTAAATTAGGGGAGACATTATGCGATTAAAACTGTACAGTAGTCGATCTTTTAGGACACAAAACTCAAAGGTGGTTTGTTGGGATTACAGAAAGGGATATTAGGATGAATTTGAAATTTTAGGTTCTGGATGCGTCGCTGACCATCGTATTCGAAATCTAAAAAACACGACAGCTTCACATATGCGACATCTGTGAATTCTTTATCTGATCCGGACACGCGCGATCACCTCACTTTATAGAGAAGGGCTTTCCGCTCCTCTTCAAAACTTTAGACAAGTAAAACGCTGCTCTTTGATTTTATCGTTAGAACGCTGTCAGAGAACATGCCGTCCGCTTCTTCCCTTCCCACACTTAGCCTTCTTATATTTATCGTCAGAAATACCCAATTGAGCACGCAGTTTCCCCCTTCAAAACCCCCATCCTCGCTTCGAGTTCGTCTCATTGGCCGACTGCATCGCTCAAAAAAAGACTTACCCGAACTGAGCGCGGAGATTTTAATTAGTCGAAAATTCTTCGTGCAGTCTTGCTATTCAGTAGTAATTGTAAACATTACTACGAGGGAGAGAAAATCCAGAATAAGAAGACCAGACTTATAATGTCGAGACAAATATTTTTGTGCCAGCTTTACAAGTCATTCTAGAAAAACGATGTATAGGACATGTATTGCCATCTAGAGAACCTCGTTTGACTACAAACAAGTCAAGGAGAAGAGATTATTTATCTGTCAGATTTTCTTTGCGAGCAATGTTGCATAACTGAATCGATCACAAAAGTTGGACTTATATAAAAATTATAAATTATCTAAATTATACGTCGTTTACCCATCACATCAATACGCCTACCACGTAGCACAGTAAGTTTATTATTATCACAAGTCAAACATAAGCCCCAGAAAAGAAAGGAGGAATAAATAAAAGGCCACCCCACCGATAAAGACAAGATAAAGAAAAAGAAAAAAAAATATTAATTAATGTGTTATTTTTATCTTTTTGTTTTTTTCCAACGCAGTCCCTACGAGGAAATGTATTGAGAAGAGTCGCCGCCATGAATCTGAAAATCACACAAACAAAGAAAAACGTCAGCATAACCGACAAAAAGCCCGTGTGATGCGCTTAGAGCGGTCCGACGGTCAGGAGGAGTTTTTGTATGGTGGATGATTCAATTTTTTTTTTTTCTTCGTCTTCCTATCATATCGCCTTTTTTTATAGCCACCAATTATTCGCGGAAAACCCAGTGGGAACTACGTCCTTAGGACCCGAAGCAAAGAACAGAATAAAGATTAAAAAAAGGCACGGTGGACAACTAGACAAAATTAAAGCAGAGTAAATGGGCTGAAAGAAACGGGGCCTTGAGCGAATTTGTGAGAAGATGATACTAGATCGGGCTTTGTTGGACCAGTGGTCCTAGGGACCACACAACCCCCCAAAAAGGTTGACAGGAGCGGAGAAGCAGCGGGAACCTAAATCTCATGAGGATTCGCAATTCCCTCTCCTGTAGTACACCGGTGGAAGCTCCGTGAAGAATGCGCCTGGCCACACCACCGCCACAGATCGTGCGTCATCCCCCACGTGTAAAACACGAAATACATTTATTGTTTTTTTTCTCACTCTTCTCCAAAGAGTTAAACTAAGGGCCAAAAACCATGTCATCCCCTCAGAGACGGACACAAGCAGACTAGGAGGACAGACCGGAAGCCGAAGGAGCTGAAATTGCGGAACCATGACCCGGAGTAAAGGCAAACTGAGGAGCTATTCGACTCACATTATCCTGGATAATCTTGTCCGCATTCCGTATTAAAGTTTCAAGTACGTTTAAACAAAATGCCTCACAAAAATAGATAGGCATTGTCACACATCCGCACAATTGTAGTCTGTGAATGAATGTACATCGGAATGAATTCTATTCATCCTGGTATGAGGGTTTAACAGGGGGTATGGTGCCGCGAACGGCCAGCCATACATGCCAAAAGTGTTGTAAATGGTACTATGGAAGTCCTCAACGCTCTTAACGTTCACGTGTTGAGGTGGTGAGATCACGCATTTTTGTAATGATAGATGTTTAAACCTCTGGGGGGAACAAGTGGAGTTCGTAAGTTTAGTGTCACGTAGTTACTGGTTATGATTGTTAAATCCTGATTTCCAGTTTATTGTTTTCGAATACCACTCCCTCCCTACGTGTCGGTACTTAATTATAAAATATCTGGATCAAGAAGTCATACTGTACGGACGCTGGTCACAGGACTCGTGGATTTTCAGGCCTGAGTGGCGTTTCCGTAAGCGTTGTTTTTGAAATTTGTCGGTTGTATTGAAACACAAAAACTTGGGAAAAGGGAAACAATGTTATAATCATCAAGGAAACTAGTGACGGCAAGTTCAGAGTTCCCATCTTACAGGGGTTCTAGTATCGCCTCTCCCGAAGGGGTGTGTGTACACATGATCGTGGGCTTTTTGTGAACCAATGGACTTGTTTGTTCCACAAAAAAGAAAAAGTGGGAATGCTTG
>JAGWEN010000912.1:0-49100 GCA_018703685.1 Orius laevigatus | reverse complement strand
GTTTCTTCCCTTTGCTCGTAAAACGTAGTTTGGACCGGGCTAGGGTCTCGACTTCTCCCTCCCGTAAACACAAGCTCCCTCATGGGCGACGCGCTTCTCCCTCGGACGCTCTTTTCTTCACGGAAACGCCTTTCTATCGACCTCCCGTACGGCGTGCTCGTCGCATTTCCCCTATAAAAGACCTCAAAAAGGCCAAAAATCAAATCAAACTTACAAATATCCTGAATCAATCCCATGGGAAGATGAACTCCTCATTATGGACGCTAAAACAGATTTATGGTTATACGTCGACCTAATAATCTATATCCAGATATTCTATTTTTACGACATCCGCCCCTATTTTACTCACATTCTGAAAAATTCTTTTTTTGAGCAGAATTCAGGTCGTCGAGCAATGAATCGAGTTCGGAAATATTTTTCTTCATTTTATAATCGGATGAGCTTTCAACGGCATATTTGTACTTGTTGAATGAAGAATTCTGGACACAAAAAGAAGTTAGCGACAGCAGCTCGACCTAGCGTAATTTTTAAGAACTAAGTTAGAAGGGATGCTTACTCCTGAGTTGCTGAATTCGGCCACGTGCTGCGTGCTGTTGGCAGGGTTCAGGTACTCCACATGGTACTCACTCGAAGTGCCTTCTGGGGTGCCGTCCGATGTGGTACGACGGACGCTCCTGTACCCGCTCACGTGGCCGTTCAAATTTGCATTCGAATTCGACCTTGAAACTGTCGTCTGCAGATCTTCAAGAAGGGCATCTGAAAAACAAAATCAACCTTCTTATATCCTTATATAGTATTTAGATCACGAAATGTGGGTTATTACTACCTACTCAAATCATCCTACTAAGGTAGCAGCAACAAAGGAACAGCCGAATATCCGCTTATACTTTGACCTGACGAAAAAAAGTATCGAAGTAAACCCCCCTTGATTTTGAGCGAGGAATCTATTGGCATCGATAAATTCTGGATCGGATTATTAGGGTGCTCCAGAACGACACTAACTTCGTTATTTTAAGTGCAAGCCCTATGTTTTGTTGATGGAAATGGATTTTACGCTTTATATCTAGTAACTTTTACTTACAACATTTTTTTTATAGGACCACTCGTTCTGGAGTTATGAACACTTGACACCTTAGCCTTACTCCTTTTGGTCCTATCAAAAAAGTGATCGAAGTAAAATTTACTTGGAATCAAGCGTAGAATCGATTTTTATCGTCAAAACATAGTGTTGGCATGCAAAATAACGAAGTTAGGGTCGTTCTAGAGCACCCTGTATGTCTGATCGAAAAGTTATTGCTCCCAATCGATTCCTCGCTCAGATCCAAGGGGGGTTTACTTCGATATTTTTTCTCGTCAAGCCAAAATTCTGGTAGATAATTCACTATATACAAGCTCTTATAAGCCAATAAAAGTTGACGAATGACCAAAATATTCCCTGACCTCTTGGCTTATCTAGATCTGATAAAATCTCAAGAAATTGGCACGAAAATCCCCGAACCGTTTATCCTTGTCTTGTTGAAGAAATCGATTGTCGGAATTTCGTTTTGTATCTTGCTTTCGAAAATAGCTCGAGTCTTAAAAGTTGTCAATATTTGTGTAAAAACATTTTGGATACTTTCCAAAGTTTGGAGTTTAGTCGAAAGTGTTTGAAAGTTCGTCCATTTTGACATTTGGAACGGTCGAAGTGCACTTTGAGCTGATTTCCAAAGGAAATGAAGCTATTGCGGTCGGTGCGATGGAGGCTCCGGGCTTAGAGATCTATATATTCGCCATCAGACGTTCTTGGGATCACAAATAGCCCACCCAAGCACTCTTTTTTGACATGCTAATGTCGAAATAATAAAATTGTTGAAAAACTTACCTAAATTACTTTCGTGGTCCCGTGACGTCGAAACTGTCGTTACAGTTTCCCTCATCCTGCTCACTGAAAAAAAAAAAAAAAGATTTTTTTTACTTTTTCCCTTCTAGAACGATTGTTAGGATGTCCAAACTGGACAAAATTTGCGACCTTTAAAATTTAGGGCAATCCATATATGGAAAAGTCTTCAAAATTGTATTTCCAAGGATAAAACGAATGGGGGGAAAATTGGGTACTCCTATATTCCATAAGGCGGCCGTTATTTTAACCTACATTGTGACACTGAGACGGTCTATAAATACCCATAATGAATCATCCTCTAAGCTCTAGACCTCCTTTTTGTACATGACGTACATAAACACGAACGAAAATAACGAGTCTCATGTCTTTTTGAATTTTCTAACTCACCCATTGTTTTCCAAAACTTGGGCATATTAGCTAGAAGAAAAAAGTACCAAAATCTAGCTTAAAAATCAATTAGCTAGAAAAATTATGGAAAACTAGCTAAATAGGCGATTAGCTAGAAGGAAAAGGAAAATCAATTAGCTAGAAAAATTATGGAAAACTAGCTAAATAGGCAATTAGCTAGAAAAAGTATGGAAAACTAGCTAAATAGGCGATTAGCTAGAAGGAAAAGGAAAATCAATTAGCTAGAAAAATTATGGAAAACTAGCTAAATAGGCAATTAGCTAGAAAAATTATGGAAAACTAGCTAAATAGGCGATTAGCTAGAAGGAAAAGGAAAATCAATTAGCTAGAAAAATTATGGAAAACTACTAAATAGGCAATAGCTAGAAAAATTATGGAAAACTAGCTAAATAGGCGATTAGCTAGAAGGAAAAGGAAAATCAATTAGCTAGAAAAATTATGGAAAACTAGCTAAATAGGCAATTAGCTAGAAAAAGTATGGAAAACTAGCTAAATAGGCGATTAGCTAGAAGGAAAAGGAAAATCAATTAGCTAGAAAAATTATGGAAAACTAGCTAAATAGGCAATTAGCTAGAAAAATATGGAAAACTAGCTAAATAGGCGATTGCTAGTTGGTTTTTCAAAGGAAAATCAATTAGCTAGAAAAATTATGGAAAACTAGCTAAATAGGCAATTAGCTAGAAAAATTATGGAAACTAGCTAAATAGGCGTTGCTAGAAGGAAAAGGAAAATCAATTAGCTAGAAAAATTATGGAAAACTAGCTAAATAGGCAATTAGCTAGAAAAAGTATGGAAAACTAGCTAAATAGGCAATTAGCTAGAAAAAGTATGGAAAACTAGCTAAATAGGCAATTAGCTAGAAGGAAAAGGAAAATCAATTAGCTAGAAAAAGTATGGAAAACTAGCTAAATAGATAATTAGCTAGAAGGAAAAGGAAAATCAATTAGCTAGAAAAAGTATGGAAAACTAGCTAAATAGGGAATTAGCAAGAAGAAAAAGCATCACAAACTAGCTATATGGGCAATTAGCTAGAAGGAAATCGATCAAAATCTAGCTAAAGATCGTTTGGGCAATCAGCTAGCAGAAAATAGATCAAACTCTAGCTTAAAAATCAATTAGCTAGAAAAAGTATGACAAAATAGCTAATTAAGCTAGAAGAAAGCTATCACAATCTAGCTAATTAGTAATTCTGCAATTAGCTAGCAGAAAGCTGATCAAAATATTTTTTTTAGCTAATTACTTTTTAAGCAATATAATACATTTCTTTTAGCTAATTGTCTATTTAGCTAGATTTCGGTCCTTTTTCTTCTAGCTAATTGCCCATTTAGCTAGATTTTGGTCCTTTTTCTTCTAGCTAATTGCCTATTCAGCTAGATTTTGGTCCTTTTTCTTCTAACTTTTTTTTCTTATAGCTAATTACCTATTTAGCTAGATTTCGACCTTTTTCCTTCTAGCTAATTGACTATTTAGCTAGAATTTGGTCCTTTTTTTTCTTGCTAATTGCCTATTTAGCTAGATTTTGGTCCATTTTTCTTCCAGCTAATTACCTATTTAGCTGGATTTTGGTCCTTTTTCTTCTAACTACATAATTGCCTATTTGGCTAGATTTTAGCCCTCTTTCTTTTTCTGGCTAATTACCTATTTTGCTAGATTTTGGCCCTTTTTCTTCTAGCTAATTGCCTATTTAGCTAGATTTTGGTCCTTTTTTTTCTTCTAGCTAATTACCTATTTAGCAAGATTTCGGCCTTTTTTCCTTCTAGCTAATTTACTATTTAGCTAGAATTTGGTCCTTTTTTTTTTTTGCTAATTACCTATTTAGCTAGATTTTGGTCCATTTTTCTTCCAGCTAATTACCTATTTAGCTGGATTTTGGTCCTTTTTCTTCTAGTCAACTATCTATTTAGCTAGATTTCGGCCCTTTTTCTTCTAGCTATTTGCCTATTTAGCTAGATTTTGGTCCCTTTTTTTTCTTCTAGCTAATTACCTATTTAGCTAGATTTTGGTCCTTTTTCTTCTAATTGCCTATTTAGCTCGATATCAGCTTTTTTTTCTTCTATCTAATTACGTATGTAGCTAGATTTTGGTCCTTTTTCTTCTAGTCAACTATCTATTTAGCTAGATTTCGGCCCTTTTTCTTCTAGCTAATTACCTATTTAGCTAGATTTTGGTCTTTTTTTTAATCTAGTTGGTCTATTTAGCAAGATTTCGTCACTTTTTCACCTAAATTGATCCCGGACTAGCTTGTTTATGATTTAGATTTCCATTTTTTTCTACTAGTTAATGGCCATTATGTAAAAACCCATCGTGGTTTTTTATTATTCATTCATTGGTTTTGCCCGAGGTTGTGACCTTTTTTTTTTTAGGAATCCTTCGGGGCCGGAGAACACCTGTCGGGCGTTTTTCTTCGAATTTTAAACCGTAGGTGGCGATTTCTGTGCAATTGCGAGGCGTTCGCCTTTTATGGAAATGTGACGTCGACTCCAAGGACGATGCTTGGGGGTCTCCCACAAAGGAAACTTGCGCCTTCGAATTAGGCCATCCACTTTTACTAGGCTTTCCGTTCCAAAGTTCATCTTGAATGGTGTACAATTTTTTTTTATTTATCTAGTACCGGGATGAATGGAGGGGGGAAAAGGAGAAGTATACGAATCTAGCTAAAAAGGCCATTAGCTAGACAAAAAAGTATACAAATCTAGCTAAATAAAAAGGCCATTAGCAAGACAGAAAAGCATACAAATCTAGATAGAAAGGCCATTAGGGACCAAATTCTCGCTGAAATGGCCATTAGCTAGACAGAAACGTATACTAATCTAGCTGACAAGTCTATTATGGAGAAAATTCGTGCTAAAATAATTATTAGCTACACATAAAGGCATACAAATCTAGCTCAAAAGGCCATTAGGGATCAAATTCTTGCGAAAATGGTAACTAGCTAGACAGAAAAGTATACAAATCTAGCTAAAAAGGCCATTAGCTAGACAAAAAAGTATACAAATCTAGCTAAAAAGGCCATTAGCGAGACAGAAAAGCATACAAATCTAGATAAAAAGGCCATTAGGGACCGAATTCTCGCTGAAATGGCCATTAGCTAGACAGAAACGTATACTAATCTAGCTAACAAGTCTATTATGGATAAAATTCGTGCTAAAATAATCATTAGCTACACATAAAGGCATACAAATCTAGCTCAAAAGGCCATTAGGGATCAAATTCTTGCGAAAATGGTAACTAGCTAGACAGAAAAGTATACAAATCTAGCTAAAAAGGCAATTAGCTAAACATAAAAGTATACAAATCTAGCTAGAAAGGAGATTTAGAATTAAATTCTTGCCAAAGTTAGCATTAGCTGACATAAAGGTATACAAATCTAGCTAAAAAGGCAATTAGCTAAGCATAGAAATATACAAATCTAGCTAGAAAGGAGATTTAGAATTAAATCCTTGCCAAAGTTAGCATTAGCTTGACATAAAGGTATACAAATCTAGCTAAAAAGGCCATTAGCAAGACAGAAAAGTATACAAATCTAGATAGAAAGGAGATTTAGAATTAAATTCTTGCCAAAGTTAGCATTAGCTTGACATAAAGATATACAAATCTAGCTAAAAAGGCAATTAGCTAAGCATAGAAATATACAAATCTAGCTAGAAAGGAGATTTAGAATTAAATCCTTGCCAAAGTTAGCATTAGCTTGACATAAAGGTATACAAATCTAGCTAAAAAGGCAATTAGCTAAGCATAGAAATATACAAATCTAGCTAGAAAGGAGATTTAGAATTAAATTCTTGCCAAAGTTATCATTAGCTAGACATAAAGGTATACAAATCTAGTTAAAAATGCCATTAGATCGACATATAAGTATACAAATCTCGGTAAAAAAGAAATTTGGGACCTAATCTTGCTAAAATGGCCACTAGCTAGACATAAAAGTATACAAATCTAGCTAAAAAGGCCATTAGGAATCACATTCTTGCTAAAATGATAACTAGTTAGGCAGAAAAGTATACAAATCTATCTAAGAAAGCCATTGGGCATCAAATTCTTGCTGAAATGACCATTAGCTAGACATTTTAGGTAGATTTCTATTTTTTTTAAATAATACATAACTACAAAGTTATTCTAGTGTCAATTTTTTTCTTGGCAAGATTTCACCGGTGAGAATAACCGGCCAAAAAAAAATTTGTTATTTAATTTTTTCGATTTTCAAATCAAACATGGCCGGAAACGCTTACGTGGGAGGTTTTCATGGGAATTGAGGTTATCCAGTTTTGTTCGGATTTCTGTATGAAAGGGCTACTGAGGTTGTCTTCACGGTGGTTCCCAGGCCTATGTTTTATTTTTTATTTATTACGAACACGTTTTTTTCTTTAATGAAATTGATAAATTGCCAAAGAGGCGCCTAAAAACCGAAGGGAATGAAAACTTAACGTTTTATTTTAAAACGCCATCGAAAATACAGCGGGACGACCTATTTCGTGTAAAATAAACAGATGAGACGTCTTTTTGTGTTTCTTCTCCGTTTTCTTTATGAATAGAAAATGTGGTTCAAGGTCTTCCATGGCAACTGCATTCAAAGACATCCGAAAGCGATAAAATACATCAAGAATGATTTAAAACCCTTCCCCCTTCTCGTCTATCCAAGATATAAATAATCGCAACATGTAGGTGTATATATATATATATATATAATATATATATATATATATATATATATATATATATATATATATATATATATATATATATATATATATTTTATAGGAAGATATTGCGGTCGGTGCGACGGAGGCTCCGGGCTTGAAGACCTATATGTGGTGATCAGGGCGTTCTGGGGATGACAAAAATATATGTACTTTTTTCCCCCCTCAAAAATTTTGTTTATATGTACAATTTCCAGGGCAACCTTCCATTTATGAACCAATAGAAAGTCTCGATTCTTTATATGGATCATGAAAGTTTTTGCTGTTTAGGAGGAAGTCTCAGTTCCAGAATTTTTTGGAGAGGTTTGGCTGCCAGAAAAATTTCTTTGTGATGACTTGAAGGATGTTGGGCGTCAATAGTCGCTTTTTGATCGCGAAAGGAGTTCGAATGGTTCTGGAATTCCGTGGGAGAAAAGGCGAGGCTCCTTTACACGAAAAACCCACGACCATATGACTCCCTATTAATAGACCATCAATTTAATCATTGGAGTTTTAACTTTCTCAAAGAGAAGTTATTGTATTACCATCGGATTCGGGTTTTTGGGGAAGGGTCTTCCAGACCCCCTAGAGTCAAACTGACTTTTGATCTTTGTCGGACATGACTTTGTCTGTGGTGCCGGCCGTCCGTCGCCTTTTTTTTCCGGAACACTTCACGGCCACAATTTTCATCCGATTTTCACGAAATTTTCACGCAATCTTCCTTTCGTGGTTATCTTGTAAGTGACGAGAGCGATTTTTGAAATTCGACAAAATGGCGGAGATATGTCTGTCTAAAGTTTGCAAAAATGTGCTACGGGCTTTCTACCGGTCCGATCTTCACCAAATTTTAACCAAATAATCTTCACGTGATCCCGATTAAATTTCATTAACTAATTAGGTAATTAATTATGTAATTAGGTAATTATGACTAATTAACTTAATTTTCCCATTTTCATAAAATTATCGCCAAATTCAAGTTACGATTGCAAAAAAAAATTTTTTTTCAAAAATTAATTAATTAATTAATTAACTAATTAGGTAATTATATTGAGTTTGAGTGAAATTAGTCCCATTTTCATAAAATTATCACCAAATTCAAGTTATGATTGAAAAAAAAATTTTTGTTTAAATTAATTATTTAATTAACTAATTAGGTAATTATAATGTGTTTAAGTGAAATTAGTCCCATTTTCACAAAATTATCACCTAATTCAAGTTATGACTGAAAAAAAAATGTTTTTCTATAAATTAATTAATTAACTAATTAAATAATTATAATGTGTTTGGGTGAAATATTTGGATCCCCGAAATCTGTAGACCTTTGAGAAAGTTCGTGTCTCTGGGCAAGCTCCAGGACCAATATTTTTTTCTCTCTCGTTGGTAGCCAGATTTGAGGCCCTTTTAGCGGATTTCCGGATGAAAGGAGGCTATTGAGATCGGTCTCACTACCATTTCTATCTTTTTTTAAGATTACCAATTCGAAAGAAGCTATTGCGGTCGGTGAGGCTCCAGGGTTAGAGACCTATAAGTGTATTTGTTATCAGGGCATCATGAAAATATATTGTTTTCTAGCTAATTGCCATTGTAGCTAGATGCACCTTTCTAATGGCACTTTTTGTCTAGCTAATTCCCTTTTAGCTAAATTTAGGCCCTTTACAACTAGCTTAATAACATTTGCTAGTTTATAATCAAAAGTGCCTAGCTACTTTTAAAAGTCTTAAACTAGCTAAAACACTTTAGCTAGACAAACTAGAGTCTAAAATCTAGCTAATTGTTATTAGCTAGATATAGGGCCTAAATCTAGCTAAAAGGGAATTAACTACACAAAAATAGCTAGATGTTTTAAATCTAGCTAAAAGTGCCCTTTAGCTAGATTTAGCTCTGAATCTAGCTTATAGAATTAGTTTTTTAAAAGCTAGCTAATTCCCTTTTAGCTAGATTTTCATCTCTTTTTGTCTAGCTAATTCCCTTTTAGCTAGATTTAGGCCCTTTACAACTAGCTTAATAACACTTTTAGCTAGATTTTTATCTCTTTTTTTGCTAGCTAATTCCCTTTTAGCAAGATTTAGGCCCTTTACAACTAGCTTAATAACACTTTTAGCTAGATTTTTATCTCTTTTTTTTTGCTAGCTAATTCCCTTTTAGCTAGATTTAGGCCCTTTACAACTAGCTTAATAACACTTTTAGCTAGATTTTCATCTCTTTTTGTCTAGCTAATTCCCTTTTAGCTAGATTTAGGCCCTTTACAACTAGCTTAATAACACTTTTAGCTAGATTTTTATCTCTTTTCTTCTAGCTAATTGCGTTTTTAGCTAGATTTAGGCCCTTTACAACTAGCTTAATAACACTTTTAGCTAGATTTTTATCTCTTTTTGTCTAGCTAATTCCCTTTTAGCTAGATTTAGGCCCTTTACAACTAGCTTAATAACACTTTTAGCTAGATTTTTATCTCTTTTTGTCTAGCTAATTCCCTTTTAGCTAGATTTAGGCCCTTTACAACTAGCTTAATAACACTTTTAGCTAGATTTTTATCTATTTTTGTCTAGCTAATTCCCTTTTAGCTAGATTTATGCCCTTTAAAACTAGCTTAATAACACTTTTAGCTAAATTTTTATCTATTGTTGTCTAGCTAATTCCCTTTTAGCTAGATTTATGCCCTTTACAACTAGCTTAATAACACTTTTAGCTAGATTTTCATCTCTTTTTGTCTAGCTAATTCCCTTTTAGCTAGATTTAGGCCCTTTACAACTAGCTTAATAACACTTTTAGCTAGATTTTTATCTCTTTTTGTCTAGCTAATTCCCTTTTAGCTAGATTTATGCCCTTTACAACTAGCTTAATAACACTTTTAGCTAGATTTTCATCTCTTTTTGTCTAGCTAATTCCCTTTTAGCTAGATTTAGGCCCTTTACAACTAGCTTAATAACACTTTTAGCTAGATTTTTATCTCTTTTTGTCTAGCTAATTCCCTTTTAGCTAGATTTAGGCCCTTTACAACTAGCTTAATAACACTTTTAGCTAGATTTTTATCTCTTTTTGTCTAGCTAATTCCCTTTTAGCTAGATTTAGGCCCTTTACAACTAGCTTAATAACACTTTTAGCTAGATTTTCATCTCTTTTTGTCTAGCTAATTCCCTTTTAGCTAGATTTAGGCCCTTTACAACTAGCTTAATAACACTTTCAGCTAGATTTTCATCTACTTTTGTCTAGCTAATTCCCTTTTAGCTAGATTTAGGCCCTTTACAACTAGCTTAATAACACTTTTAGCTAGATTTTCATCTCTTTTTGTCTAGCTAATTCCCTTTTAGCTAGATTTAGGCCCTTTACAACTAGCTTAATAACACTTTTAGCTAGATTTTTATCTCTTTTTTTCTAGCTAATTCCTTTTTAGCTAGATTTATGCCCTTTACATCAAGCTTAATAAAAGTTTTGGTTTTTTAAATCTCGTTACACCAATAAACGTTGAAATTTTCAAAGTTTAATTTTTCAAAATATTATTTGGGTTAATATTAACTAATTAGGTACTTTAAGGTCGTTAGTATTTGTGCCAATATTAGTAGACAAATTTTAGTTATTTTATTAGTGATATTTTGCATTTTAAAAAAAATTTGCATACTTGTATTCTTTATAAATCCTTGAGGAGGGTAAAAATTTTAAGTCACCCGCGGTATTTTAAATTATTTTTTTTAGTTTTTCTAAAATTTCGACGCCATAGATGTGGATAGTTCGAGAGCCGAAAGTGGACTGAGAAGGACTTGGCAGAGGTTCAGCGCTAAATTAAAACCTTCGGTGGGGTCCCCGCGTGCATCTCACGTCCTCGGGACGATTTACCATTTTTTTAAAAATCGTTTTCCTCATTTTTCCCCTTTTTTAAACACACCACAGGGTCCATTTTCGCTTCTAGGTTACCCTCAAGTTGAATTTTGAACGTATTGAACCCATTTTGTGGACCTAAACCGCGTTTTTAGGACCAGATGCGTCACCCACCTCTAAAGCGGTGACGTAACTT
The DNA here is from genome assembly GCA_018703685.1 of Orius laevigatus. Lineage (NCBI taxonomy): Eukaryota > Metazoa > Arthropoda > Insecta > Hemiptera > Anthocoridae > Orius > Orius laevigatus. The sequence continues at coordinate 38,128 of JAGWEN010000912.1, read as the reverse complement.
TAACGAGAATCGTAAAAGTGCCTTTAGTTTGTTTTTTTATCTCATACCAAAAAGTCTTAAAATTTAAAAGATTCACTATTCTATGGCTCATTTTTAGCTGGATTTCGACCTCTTTTAGTCCAGCTTATTGCCATTTTAGCTAATTCTTTATCTGTCCTTGTCTAGCTAATTTTCTGTACGAAGAGGGTGTGTGGGGAGTAAATGGTGTTCGTGGAGAGGTGTCTGGACCTTTTAAATTATTGATAAAAGACTTATTTTTTGAAAATCTCGGATCCATTAGCCATTCTTGTACATTCCAGACTGGAATAATAAAGATAATGGGGCAATTTAAGTAATCAGGGAGAGGAAGACCCTTTAGATAGGCCCTAAAGTCTTCCAGATGTCCAGTTTTACCCTAATTATTCATTTAGGTACTAGTTAAAAAAAATAAATTATCAAATTGCACGTTCCGTCATTCATTCTAAATTATACCTACTGGAAATTCGCCTCCGGAGGTTATCGAAGAAAAAAAAAATGGTTTGGAATGGATGCCGCACCTTTTCTTAGCTCAAGACGAACATCAAACATTGAGGAAGAAATCTTGTGTGGTTTGATGACTGTCAAATATTTTGGTGGAGCTCCTCCCCCTTTCCGAGCATTCCAACTTCCCTCCTCTTTTAGCTAAATGTTTATTAGCTAGATTCTGATACTTTACCATCTAGCTAATGATTTATATGATAGAATCTGAGACCTTTTCTATTTATAATTAATTAGCCATCAGCTGGCCTTCTGGCTCACTAATTACCTTTGATCTTGCCTCCTAGCTAATTAATTACCGTTTAACTTGCCTTCTAAGTTCTAGCTAATTAATTACCTTTTAACTTGCATTGTAGCTAAACAATTACCTTTTAGCTGGCCGTCTAGCTAAATTATTACTTTTTAGCTTGCCGTCTAGCTAAATAATTACCTTTTAGCTGGCCGTCTAGCTAATTTATTACTTTTTAGCTTGCCGTCTAGCTCAATAATTACCTTTTGGCTGGCCGTGTAGCTTAATAATTACCTTTTAGCTGGGTGTCTAGGTAAATAATTACCTTTTAGCTGGCTTTGTAGCTAAGTAATTACCTTTTAGCTGGTCTTCTAGCTAATTAATTACCTTTTAGCTGATCTTGTAGCTAATTAATTACCTTTTAGCTGGTCTTCTAGCTAATTAATTACCTTTTAGCTGGTCTTCTAGCTAATTAATTAACTACCAGCTGGCCTTCTAAATCACTAATTACCTTTCAGATTTCCTCCTAGCTAATTAATCACATTTTAACTTGCCTCCTAGCTAATTAATTACCGTTTAACTTGCCTCCTGGCTAATTAATTACTTTTTGGCTGGCCTTGTAGTTAAATAATTACCTTTTAGCTGAGCATCTAGGTAAATAATTACCTTTTAGCTGAGGATCTAGGTAAATAATTACCTTTTAGCTGACCGTCTAGCTAATTTATTACTTTTTAGCTTGCCGTCTAGCTAATAAATTACCTTTTAGCTGGCCGTCTAGCTAATTTATTACTTTTTAGCTTGCCGTCTAGCTCAATAATTACCTTTTAGATGGGTGTCTAGCTAAATAATTACCTTTTAGCTTGGCGTCTAGCTAAATAACTACCTTTTAGCTGGCTTTCTAGCTAAGTAATTACGTTTTAGCTGGTCTTATAGCTAATTAATTAACTACCAGCTGGCCTTCTAGCTCACTAATTACCTTTCAGGTTTCCTCCTAGCTAATTAATTACATTTTGGCTGGCCTTGTAGCTAAATAATTACCTTTTAGCTGAGCATCTAGGTAAATAATTACCTTTTAGCTGGGTGTCTAGCTGAATAATTACCTTTTAGCTTGGCGTCTAGCTAAATAACTATCTTTTAGCTGGCTTTCTAGCTAAGTAATTACCTTTTAGCTGGTCTTCTAGCTAATTAATTAACTACCAGCTGGCCTTCTAGCTCACTAATTACCTTTCAGGTTTCCTCCTAGCTAATTAATCACATTTTAACTTGCCTCCTAGCTAATTAATTACCGTTTAACTTGCCTCCTAGCTAATTAATTACCGTTTAAATTGCCTTCTAGCTAGTTAATTACCTTTTAACTTGAATCATAGCTAATTAATTACATTTTAACCTGCCTCCTAGCTAATTAATTACATTTTGGCTAGCCTTGTAGCTAAATAATTACCTTTTAGCTGAGCATCTAGCTAAATAATTACCTTTTAGCTGACCGTCTAGCTAATTTATTACTTTTTAGCTTGCCGTCTAGCTAAATAATTACCTTTTAGCTGGCTTTCTAGCTAAGTTATTACCTTTTAGCTGGCTTTCTAGCTAAGTAATTACCTTTTAGCTGGCTTTCTAGCTAAGTAATTACCTTTTAGCTGGCTTTCTAGCTAAGTAATTACCTTTTAGCTGGCCTTCTAGCTAAGTAATTACCTTTTAGCTGGCCTTCTAGCTAATTAATTACCTTTTAGCTGGCCTTCTAGCTAATTAATTACATATTAGCTGGCCTTCTAGCTGTGATCTTATTAGCTAGATTATGAGTTTATGTTCTGTTAGCTGGATCGTGATCTAGCTAGATTTCTGCGACTAACTAATTCTACCTTTCCTAGTTTTTAGCAACTAAACTAAATTTGATACAAATGAATGATCTTTCTAACAAACCCAACGAACTTTCGAGCACGTGGGCGAACTGCATCACAGAAATTGTCGAACCGGAAGGATCCATCCCACGTCCTATGACGCTCACGCGTTTTCAAAAAAAAGAAAATAACGCTTTCTACCCCTTTTTTTATTTTTCGAAAACAAAGAAAAATCTTCCATATAGTACAATTACATAATTTTCAAGCGCAATTATTTCGAAAATCGGTCGCGGAACTCGGAAGCAATTATGGAAAGCGTCCTTTGTTTTTCCCACTTTTTTTCCGAATCCTCGACGAATTTCATTTTCATTCTTTCCATGCTTTCTTTGTTTAGACACGAGCCCAATCGTATAGATGAATTCGTAAATTTCCCATTTTTTCAAGTAGATACTCGAGATAACGCCTTATTAATACAGGAACAGACTCATAACGTAAGTTTATTTTTACATATTGTAACCTTTCATTCTAACAAATCGCCCATTTAGCTAAATTTTGGACTAATTTTGTCTAGCTAATTGTCCTTTGATAGGTAGATTTTTAACTTTCCACATTTCGCTAATTAATATTTAGCTAGCTTTTGTAACCTTTTCTTAAGTTTAATTAGTTTTTAACTTTCTCAAAGAGAAGTATTGTAATACCGTCGGATCGGGTTTTTGGGGAAGGGTCTTCCAGACCCCCTAGGGTCAAACTGACTTTTGATCTTTGTCGGACATGACTTTGTCTGTGGTGCCGGGCGTCCGTCCGTCGTCCGTCCGTCCGTCCGTCCGTCCGTCCGTCCGTCCGTCGCCTTTTTCCGGAACACTTCACGGCCACAATTTTCATCCGATTTTCACGAAATTTTTACACAATCTTCCTTTCGTGGTTATCTTGAAAGTGACGAGAGCGATTTTTGAAATTCGACAAATGGCGGAGATATGTCTGTCTAAAGTTTGCAAAAATGTGCTACGGGCTTTCTACCAGTCCGATCTTCACACAAATTTTAACCAAATAATCCTCACGTGATCCCGATTAAATTTCATTAACTAATTAGGTAATTAATTAACTAATTAAACTAATTAGTTAATTATAATGTGTTGAGTGAAATTGGTCCCATTTTCATAAAATTATAACCAAATCAAGTTATGACTGAAAAAAATTTTCCAAAAATTAATTAATTAATTATATTAACCTAACGTTTGCAAAAATGTGCTACGGCCTTTCTACCGGTCCGATCTTCCCAAATTTTTAACCAAATAATCTTCACGTGATCCCGATTAAATTTCATTAACTAATTAGGTAATTAATTTAATTATTAATTAATCCAATTAACTAATTAGGTAATTATAATGTGTTGAGTGAAATTGGTCCCATTTTCATAAAATTATCACCAAATTCAAGTTATGACTGAAAAATTTTTTGCCAAAAATTAATTAATTAATTAAGTAATTAACTAATTAGGTAATTATAATGTGTTTGAGTGAAATTAGTCCCATTTTCATAAAATTATAACCAAATTCAAGTTATGATTGAAAAAAGTTTTTCCATTAATTAATTAATTATTAATTAATTAACTAATTAGGTAATTATGATGTGTTTGAGTGAAATAGTTACTTTCATAAAATTATCACCAAATTAAGTTGTGATGATTCTCAAAAGATTAATTTATTACCTAATTAATTAACTAATTAGGTAATTATAATGTTTGAGTGAAATTAGTCTCATTTTCATAAAATTATCACCAAATTCAAGTTATGTTAGAAAAAAGGATTCATTTCCCCCGAAATTTATGGATCCCCCGAAATCTGTAGACCTTTGAGAAAGTTCGTGTCTCTGGGCAAGCTCCAGGACCAATACTTTTCTAGCTAATTACCTTTTTTAGGTAGACTTTGAACCTTTTGCATCTAGCTAGTTACCTTTAAGCTAGATTTTGAGACCTTTTTATCTAGCTAGTTACCTTTAAGCTAGATTTTGAGACCTTTTTATCTAGCTAATTACTTCCTAAGCTAGATTTTGGAATTCTCTTCTATCTAATCTACTTTTAAGCTAGATTTTGAGCTCTTTTTGTCTAGCTAATTACCATCTAGCCAATTACTTCCTAAGCTAGATTTTGGCATCATTCTCTTACAGCTAATCTACTTTTAAGCTAGATTTTGAGCCCTTTTTGTCTAGCTAATTACCATTTAAGCTTGATTTGAACCATTCTCTTTTAGCTAATTGGCTTTAAGCTAGATTTTAAGCCATTTTCATCTAGCTAATTACTTCCTAAGCTAGATTTTGGAATCATTCTCTTCTAGCTAATCTCCTTTTAAGCTAGATTTTGAGCCCTTTTTGTCTAGCTAATTACCATTTAAGCTTGATTTGAACCCTTCTCTATTAGCTAATTGGCTTTAAGCTAGATTTTAAGCCATTTTCATCTAGCTAATTACTTCCTAAGCTAGATTTTGGAATCATTCTCTTCTAGCTAATCTCCTTTTAAGCTAGATTTTGAGCCCTTTTTGTCTAGCTAATTACCATTTAAGCTTGATTTGAACCATTCTTTTTTAGCTAATTGGCTTTAAGCTAGATTTTAAGCCATTTTTCATCTAGCTAATTACTTCCTAAGCTAGATTTTGGAATCATTCTCTTCTAGCTAATCTACTTTTAAGCTAGATTTTGAGCCCTTTTTGTCTAGCTAATTACCATTTAAGCTTGATTTTAACCCTTCTCTATTAGCTAATTGGCTTTAAGCTAGATTTTAAGCCATTTTCATCTAGCTAATTACTTCCTAAGCTAGATTTTGGAATCATTCTCTTCTAGCTAATCTACTTTTAAGCTAGATTTTGAGCTCTTTTTGTCTAGCTAATTACCATTTAAGCTTGATTTTAACCCTTCTCTATCAGCTAATTGGCTTTAAGCTAGATTTTAAGCCATTTTCATCTAGCTAATTACTTCCTAAGCTAGATTTTGGAATCATTCTCTTCTAGCTAATCTCCTTTAAGCTAGATTTTGAGCTCTTTTTGTCTAGCTAATTGAATTGTACGCTAAATTTCGAGCCCTTTATCTAGCTAATTACCATTTAAGCTTTATTGGAACCATTCTCTTCTAGCTAATTACCTTTTAAGCTAGATTTAAACAACTGTCTTGTAGCTAACGGGTCTTTTAGCTAGATGTTGATCTTTTAGGTAACTTCTACCGTGTCCGTAATTTTTTTTAATGAAAAAATCAACAAAAATGGACAACGAGAGCGAAAAAAACCATTCAGACATTATGTACGCCGTTCGATTTCTATGAGACACTTTTGAAAAGATTACGACAAACTTGTCTCATGCAACTTTTTTCAAAAACCCCCACTGAAACCTCGTTTTTTATGAAAGTTAGCCAGTCAAGAAAGTCGTGTAAATATGCGAACATCTTGAAAATTTTGGATGAATTTTTAGCTCAAAATGGACTTCGACAATTTGGAAATGGACGAGGCTTTCGTCAAAGTTAAAAGCGATACTCCTGTTTTTTTATACAAACTAGTCGACGAATGTTATAAAGTAAGATTTTGGGCAATTAAATTGATTTTTTTAGTGTCCTTTTACGTTGATGGGTCTGGTGAACGATTCCTATTTTTTTAAAGCTTCCACCAAATATGGGACATCGTACAGGCTCTACGGAAGGTCCGAAGACTTCATTCGGGTGGACGACCCGGAAGATTTGGTCTGCGAAATCAGGCCGAGACCCTTCGGACCGTTTGGAGTCTACGAAATTTCAAAAATGGACAAAAACTGCACTTTGTCCGTCACCAATGATCCGACTTCCGAATTTTTTTTACGTAAGTTAGCCAATTACCTAGATTTAGATCCCTACTGATCAAGCCTTAAGGGGGATTCTCCCATCAGAATAGTTTGTTTCTCATTCAAGAGATCGCAGCACTATCACCCCCAAAATTAGTTTTCTCGTTTTGGGCACAAAAAATGGTCAGAGAGAGTGATATCTGCTTCCCCACAATTTAACTCCCCCTCCCCGCAGCATCTAATCCTTAAAAATCTCGTACCGACGAATCTATTCATCCGATCTTCTTAATATTAGCATATTTGAAACCAGCTCGTCAAAATCTACAAGATGACTACCTGTTTTTTTCAAAATTTCAGTTTTGGTGGAAAATTGCATTTTCTATTTTCCCGAGGAAAATTTTTCCGGAAAAACTGCCCCCTAAACAGCACGTAGTTTTCCAAAAGAATGAGAACGCGCTTTTCAAAAAAAATTTTCCGACCATTTTTACAATAGTTCCCAAAACGAGGAAACTACTTTTGGGCATCTTCCCTCTTGGTAGAATTTTGATGTCGAATCCCCCTTAAGCTTGATTTCAAGCACTTTTTATCTAGCTAATTGCCTTTAGGCTAGATTTAGATCGCCACTTATCTAGCTAATTGTATTTTTAGCTAGATTTTTATCCTTTATCATTTAGCTAATTGATTTTGAAACCTTATAGTCTAGCTCGTTAATTTTTTAGCTAAGGAACAGGAAAGTTTTTTTTTCTTTCTTTAGTAAGTCGGTGGTTTCATTTGAATTAATACAACGCTATAGGAAGTCGTAGCAAATATAATCGAATGGATTAACGTGTTGTCCAATAAGAAGAGGCCGCAAATGTTGAATTCCAATTTATATCGGGCGAATAGATGGAGAAGCAAGACGTCCTGGAAAATTTGATAAAAAAGACATCTACTAGAGGATGCGAACTCACGTTTTTCCTCATTTCTGGATCGCTGATTAGTTTCGTGTACAATCGTTTTGTAAATCTTTCGGCCTATAAAGAAAATAGAATAATATGAACTACATAGGCGTTGATTTCTGTTTACATTTGCTGGGTTTTCTTATTTTTATGCCAAGCTAATGAGTTTTTAGCTAGATTTTGGTCCCTTGGTTCTCTAATCGCTCCCTTCTTTTAGATGATTGCTCCTCAATATAGCTAATATCCATCGTCTAGCTAACTGAACCTCCATCTAGCCGATTGTCCCTCGATGAAGCTAATCTACTCGCGTCTAGCTAGCCCCTCCCAAACTTTCATCTAGTCTAATCCCCCCTCTTCTAGCTGATTGCCCATTAATTTAGCTAATCTCCCTCTTTGTCTAGATAATAGCTCTTTTATCTAGCTAATCTTCCCGTCTTCTAGCTTATTGCCCCTTAATCTAACTAATCTCCCTCATTCTATAGCTAAATGCCCTTTAATCTAGCTAATCTTCCTCTTTGTCGAGCTGATTGCCCCTTCCTCTAGCTAATCCCCCATCTTCTAGCTAATCTCCCTCTTGGTCTAGCTAATCCCCATCTTCTAGCTAATCTCCCTCTTGGTCTAGCTAATTGCCCCTTAATCTACCTAAGCTCCCTCTTTTTCTAGATAATTGTCCATTAATCTAGCTAATCTCCCTCATTCTCTAGCTAAATGCCCTTTAATCTAGCTAATCTTCCTCTTTGTCAATCTGATTGCCCCTTTCTCTAGCTAATCCCCCTCTTGGTCTAGCTAATTGCCCCTTAATCTAGCTAATCACCCTCTTATTCTAGCTAATTGCCCCTTAATCTAGCTATCTCCCTCTTTATCTAGCTAAATGCCCCTTAATCTTGCTAATCTCCCTCTTTTTCAAGCTAATTGCACCCTAATCTAGCTAATCTCCCTCTTTTTCTAGAAAATTGCCCTTAATCTAGCTAATCTTCCTCTTTGTCAAGCTGATTGCCCCTTCCTCTTGCTAATGACCATCTTCTAGCTAATCTCCCTCTTAGTCTAGCTAAATGCCCCTTAATCTAGCTAATACCCTCTATTCTAGCTACTTGCCCTTAATCTAGCTAATCTCCTTCTTTTTCTAGCAATTGCCCCTTAGTCTAGCTAATCTCCCTCTTGGTCTAGCTAATTGCCCCTTAATCTAGCTAATCTTCCTCTTTGTCAAGCTGATTGCCCCTTCCTCTAGCTAATCCCCCATCTTCTAGCTAATCTCCCTCTTAGTCTAGCTAATTGCCCCTTAATCTAGCTAATCTCCCTCTTTTTCAAGCTAATTGCACCCTAATCTAGCTAATCTCCATCTTTTTCTAGCTAATTGCCCCTTAATCTAGCTAATCCCCATCTTTCCTAGGAAATTGCCCCTTAGTCTAGCTAATCTCATCTTTAGCTAATCCCTCTTGGTCTAGCTATCCCCATTTCTAGCTAATCTCCCTCTGGTCTAGCTAATCTCATCTTCTAGCTAATCTCCCTCTTGGTCTACTATTGCCCCTTAATCTAGCTAATCTCCCTCTTGGTCTAGCTAATCCCCATCTTCTAGCTAATCTCCTCTTGGTCAGCTAATCCCCCATCTCTAGCTATCTCCCTTTTGGTCTAGCTAATCCCCAATCTTCTAGCTAATCTCCCTTTTGGTCTAGCTAATCCCCCATCTTCTAGCTAATCTCCCTCTTGGTCTAGCTAATCCCCCATCTTCTAGCTAATCTCCCTCTTGGTCTAGCTAATCCCCCATCTTCTAGCTAATACACTCCTCTTCGTCTAGCTAATCATCTTCTAGCTAATCTCCTTTTGGTCTAGCTAATCCCCAATCTTCTAGCTAATCTCCCTCTTGGTCTAGCTAATCCCCATCTTCTAGCTAATCTCCCTCTTGGTCTAGCTAATCCCCAATCTTCTAGCTAATCTCCCTCTTGGTCTAGCTAATCCCCAATCTTCTAGCTAATCTCCCTCTTGGTCTAGCTAATCTCCCTCTTTTTCTAGCTAATTGCCCCTTAATCTAGCTAATCTCCCTCTTTTTCTAGCTAAATGCCCCTTAATCTAGCTAATCTTCCTCTTTGTCGAGCTGATTGCCCCTTCCTCTAGCTAATCCCCATCTTCTAGCTAATCTCCCTCTTGGTCTAGCTAATCCCATCTCTATACTCCCTCTTGGTCTAGCTAATCCCCCATCTCTAGCTATCTCCCTCTTGGTCTAGCTTATCCCCCATCTTCTAGCTAATCTCCCTCTTGGTCTAGCTAATCCCCATCTCTAGCTAATCTCCCTCTTGGTCTAGATAATCCCCATCTTCTAGCTAATCTCCCTCTTGGTCTAGCTATTCCATCTTAGCAATCTCCTCTTGTCTAGCTAATCCCATCTTCTCAGCTAATCTCCTCTTGGTCTAGCTAATCCCCCATCTTTAGCTAATCTCCCTCTTGGTCTAGCTAATCCCCATCTCTAGCTTCTCCCTCTTCTAGCTAATCTTCTAGCAATCTCTTCTAGCCTAACTCTCGCTTCTTGGTCTAGCTAATCCCCATCTCTAGCAATCTCCCTCTTGTCTAGCTAATCCCCATCTTCTAGCTAATCTCCCTCTGTCTAGCTAAATCCCCCATCTCTAGCTAATCTCCCTCTTGGTCGAGCTAACCCCACTAGCAATCTCCCTTGTGGTTAGCTAATCCCCAATCTTCTAGCTAATCTCCCTTTTGTCTAGCTATCCCCATCTTCTAGCACAATCTCCCTCTTGGTCTAGCTAATCCCATCTTCTAGCTAATCTCCCTCTTGTCTAGCTAATCCCAATCTTCTAGCTAATCTCTGTCTAGCTAATCTCCCTCTTGTTCTAGCTAAATGCCTTATATAGCTAATCTTCCTCTTTGTCGAGCTGATTGCCCCTTCCTGTAGCTAATCCCCCATCTTCTAGCTAATCTCCCTCTTGGTCTAGCTAATCCCCCATCTTCTAGCTAATCTCCCTCTTGGTCTAGCTTATCCCCCATCTTCTAGCTAATCTCCCTCTTGGTCTAGCTAATCCCCCATCTTCTAGCTAATCTCCCTCTTGGTCTAGCTATTCCCCCATCTTCTAGCTAATCTCCCTCTTGGTCTAGCTAATCCCCATCTTCTAGCTAATCTCCCTCTTGGTCTAGCTAATCCCCCATCTTCTAGCTAATCTCCCTCTTGGTCTAGCAAATCCCCCATCTTCTAGCTAATCTCCCTCTTGGTCTAGCTAATCCCCAATCTTCTAGTAATCTCCCTTTGGTCTAGCTATCCCCTCTTCTAGCTAACTCCCTTGGTCTAGCTAATCCCCATCTTCTAGCTAATCTCCTTCTTGGTTCTAGCTAATCCCCAATCTTCTAGCTAATCTCTCTGGTCTAGCTAATCCCAATTCTAGCTAATCTCCCTCTAGTCTAGCTAATCTCCTCTTGTCTAGCTAATTGCCCCTTAATCTAGCTAATCTCCCTCTTTTTCTAGCTAAATGCCCCTTAATCTAGCTAATCTTCCTCTTTGTCAATCTGATTGCCCCTTTCTCTAGCTAATCCCTCATCTTCTAGCTAATCTCCCTCTTGGTCTAGCTAATTGCCTCTTTATCTAGCTAATCTCCCTCTTTTTATAGCTAATTGCAACTTAATCTAGCTAATCTCCCTCTTGGTCTAGCTAATTGTCCCTTAATCTAGCTAATCTCCCTCTTGGTCTAGCTAATTGCCCCTTAATATAGCTAATCTCCCTCTTTTTATAGCTAATTGCCCCTTGGTCTAGCTAATCTCCCTCTTTTTAAAGCTAATTGCACCTTAATCTAGCTAATCTCCCTCTTGGTCTAGCTAATTGCTCCTTGGTCTAGCTAATCTCCCTCTTTTTCAAGCGAATTGCACCTTAATCTAGCTAATCTCCCTCTTGGTCTAGCTAATTGCCCCTTAATCTAGCTAATCTCCCTCTTTGTCTAACTGATTGCCCCTTAAACTAGCTAATCTCCCTCTTTTTCTAGCTAATTGCCCCTTAAACTAGCTAATCTCCCTCTTGGTCTAGCTAAAGGTCCTTCGTCAAGCTAACAGATAAAAACAATTGCTTACCGAATCGGACACGATTTTGGTGGTTTCAGCCAAAACGTGCAGATGCCACAAAATGGCCACCAAAAGCAACAATCCTGGCACATAATCGTCGTTATCCTTTAAATATTCATAAGTAAGGAAATGAACGCTGATGCACAAAGAGATCAAATGAGTCGTTAACGAGATCAGAAGTGGGATCGAATAAACCGACATGAGCGCTCCCAAGCATTTGCGGATCAAAATATAAACCCGAACGCTGACGTCACACTCGTCCAAACATCCCAAAACGCAATCCAAAACTCGAACCGAATATAAAAACTCTTTTATCCATATCTGAATGACGAATTCACACGAAACTGTTAAAAAAATCAAAATAAACGTCTCCAAATCGATTCTCCCACTCCTCGACAAATCATAAATCCCGTATAAAAACGCCGAAACCAAAATGGCCATAGTTATGCTCGTTTTTACCAAAATTGGCTTCAAATCCAGCTCGGCATGGACCGAATTTCCAACCTTAGTGAGGTTTTTTATGAAAAATTTCAAATGGAAATATTTTTTGTATATTTTCACGTATACTGAGAGCACACTGGAGAAAAACATGAGCGAATATGCGTAGACGTAGATGACCCTTTCTTGAGTCTCAAATTGTGTCCATTGCCATGTATTATTTAGAAATTTATAATAGCTGAAGGTTATGTAGGTCATTCCTAGGGCTAGAATCGCCATCATTTTATATGGATTTATCTCCATAGTGGAGGTAAAAGGGTGCATGAAGAAGAAATCTGAAGATTTATACAAATTACGGATTGTTTCTTCCATTTTAGCTTTGTATGCCTCCTTTTTGGTCCTTTTTCTGCTCACTTTTATATGGAACGTGTCGACCTCTAGGGGATGCTTCAAGAACGAAGTGAAGACTAAAAGGCTTGCGTCGTTAGACGCTTTTAGAGGGTAAAATAAAAGTTCGATAATTGAAAATAATGATTTTTTTTAGCCTTTGTTTAATTTTAATGATTTTCGTGAACGATGGTTCAGGAGGTTATGAGGTTATCGAGCACGTACCTTGGAACGGGTTGCATCTTGCTGACGTCTTATTCCCATGGTGAGCAACGATTTTGGCGATTGTTTTTCGCCATTTTCTCAAAAACCGTGGGTCGCAGGCGAAAAAGTACTAAGTACAAAATTAAAGAAAATTAAATTTCCTACAGATTTTATTCAGTCAATTTTTTTGTGGGACGAACCGTTTTTGAGCTAGGACGCTTTAAAATAAAAAAAAATGTATTTTTAATTTTTTGTCGCCTCTTAGCTCAGATACTTTTGGTCCTACAAAAGATTTAAATAAACAAAATCTGTAGGAAATTCAATTCTCTTTTCTTTTCTACTTAATATTTTTCCGCATACGACCTACGGTTTTCGTTATATTGGTGAAAAACAAATCAAAAATCGAACGAGGAAGTTTTCTTTCAGGTTTATGTGGATTTTGGCGATTGTTTTTCGCCATTTTCTCGAAAACCGTGCGTCGGAGGCGAAAAAGTACCAAGTACAAAATTAAAGAAAATTAATTTTCCTACAGATTTCATTCAGTCAATTTTTTTGTGGGACGAACCGTTTTTGAGCTACGAGGCTTTAAAATTAAAAAAATGTATTTTTTATTTTTGTCACCTCTTAGCTCAGATACTTTTGGTCCTACAAAAGATTTCAATAAACAAAATCTGTAGGAAATTCAATTCTCTTTTCTTTTCTACTTAATATTTTTCCCCATACGACCTACGGTTTTCGTTATATTGGTGAAAAACAAAACAAAAATCGAACGAGGAAGTTTTTTTTCAGGTTTATGTGGATTATGGGCGTCTGCATACCGATTTCGATAAAGTCGCAGATAAAGAAGAAAATACCACGATGGAAGATTTTAATTTCGGTTCTGAAGAGATCGCTGATACTCTTCTTGCTTGGCCTGATGCTCAATTCTGTCGGACGTGGTTTCCAATTGGAGACTTTTAGGATTTTCGGGGTCCTCCAACGTTTTGCCATCGTCTACTTGGTTCTCGCTTCGTCCGTCACCCTTTTTATGATTCACTTCAAAAGTGGAAACGTAAAATCATCAATTTTCTGCCATTTTGGAGTGCCGCTAATTCAATTTTTCAGCGGAATTCAGCTGGACCATTTTCTGACATTTTGAGCCTCTCAGTTTTATGGTGTTTAATGATCGTCCTAGTCATCGGTCAGACATATTTGGTGTTCTTTTATCCAGTTCCAGATTGCCCAGTGTAATTTCACAATTTTTGAGTTAAAAAAAATAACAATTTGGTTGTTTTTTAGTGGTTATTTAGGCCCAGGAGGCCTCCACTTGAACAAAATCTACGAAAAGTGCGTCGGGGGATTTTCAGGATTCTTCGACAGACTAGTCCTCGGACGCGATCACCTTTATCAAAATCCGACTGCCAATGAAATTTACCATTCGGGACCTTTTGACCCTGAAGGACCCTTTGGTAAGGGCATTTACATTTATTTTGTTAAGGAAGCTATAAATATAGCTAATATTAGTGGACAGAAGCTCCAAACGCTTAAAGTGGTAGTGGTTAAAATGGAAATGTTCCAAAAATCTAGCTAATTAGCTAATGAATATGATCCACAAATCTAGCTAATTAGCTAATGGATATGATCCACAAATCTAGCTAAGTAGGTAATGGATATGATCCAGAAATCTAGCTAATTAGCTAATGGATATGATCCACAAATCTAGCTAATTAGCTAATGGATATGATTCACAAATCTAGCTAATTAGCTAATGGATATGATCCTCAAATCTAGCTAATTAGCTAATGAATATGATCCACAAATCTAGCTAATTAGCTAATGGATAAGATCCACGAATCTAGCTAATTAGCTTATGGATATGATCCACGAATCTAGCTAATTAGCTAATGGATATGATCCACAAATCTAGCTAATTAGCTGATGGATATGATCCACAAATCTTGCTAATTAGCTAGTGAATATGATCCACAAATCTAGCTAATTAGCTTATGGATATAATCCACAAATCTAGCTAATTAGCTAATGGATGTAATCCACGAATCTAGCTAATTAGCTAATGTATGTGTATTCCACGAATCTAGCTAATTAGCTAATGTATGTGTATTCCACGAATCTAGCTAATTAGCTAATGTATTTGTATTCCACAAATCTAGCTAATTAGCTAATGTATGTGTATTCCACAAATCTAGCTAATTAGCTAATGTATGTGTATTCCACAAATCTAGCTAATTAGCTAATGTATGTGTATTCCACAAATCTAGCTAATTAGCTAATGTATGTGTATTCCACAAATCTAGCTAATTAGCTAATGTATGTGTATTCCACAAATCTAGCTAATTAGCTAATGTATGTGTATTCCACAAATCTAGCTAATTAGCTAATGTATGTGTATTCCACAAATCTAGCTAATTAGCTAATGTATGTGTATTCCACAAATCTAGCTAATTAGCTAATGTATGTGTATTCCACAAATCTAGCTAATTAGCTAATGTATGTGTATTCCACAAATCTAGCTAATTAGCTAATGTATGTGTATTCCACAAATCTAGCTAATTAGCTAATGTATGTGTATTCCACAAATCTAGCTAATTAGCTAATGTATGTGTATTCCACAAATCTAGCTAATTAGCTAATGTATGTGTATTCCACAAATCTAGCTAATTAGCTAATGTATGTGTATTCCACAAATCTAGCTAATTAGCTAATGTATGTGTATTCCACAAATCTAGCTAATTAGCTAATGTATGTGTATTCCACAAATCTAGCTAATTAGCTAATGTATGTGTATTCCACAAATCTAGCTAATTAGCTAATGTATGTGTATTCCACAAATCTAGCTAATTAGCTAATGTATGTGTATTCCACAAATCTAGCTAATTAGCTAATGTACGTGTATTCCACAAATCTAGCTAATTAGCTAATGTATGTGTATTCCACAAATCTAGCTAATTAGCTATTGGATGTAATCCACAAATCTAGCTTATTAGTTAATGGATATAATCCACAAATCTAGCTTATTAGCTAATGGATATAATCCACAAATCTAGCTTATTAGCTAATGGATATAATCCACAAATCTAGCTAATGGATATAATCCTCAAATCTAGAAAATTAGCTAATGAATATAATCCACAAATCTAGCTAATTAGCTAATGGATCTTAGGATCTCTATTGTCGATTTTCCAAGCGTTTTTGGGCGTCCAGGCGGGCGTCATCATCCTCACGTTCCCCGACTATTTGGAGAGGATCAAAAGGTGGATAACCTGGGGGGTTATTTTTTTCATTTTCGGACTCGTCCTTTGCCAAGGGAGGATCGAAGGCGGATGGATCCCAATAAACAAAAATTTATGGTAAAAAAATATTTTGAAAAGAAGGTTTAATATTGAATTTTAGGTCACTCTCATTCGTGGCTGTGACGTCAGGACTTGCCTTTTTTCTGTTGAGCGCCTTCTATTTTTTGATCGACCACGTCCAATTTTGGAGCGGTTCACCTTTTATATATCCAGGTACGACTATAAGCTCGAAAAAATTCGATTTTAGTTCATTTTATGACCACCAGAGTGATTTTTGTGATTTTTTCAGGGATGAACTCGATTCTTCTCTACGTCGGACATACTGTCGCCTACAATTTATTTCCGTTTCATTGGCGATTCGGTCCTATGAACAACCATTTGATTTCCATGATGGAAGCCCTCTGGGGCACCCTTCTTTGGGTCTTCATTTCTTACCTGCTTTTCAGAAAAAAACTCTTCTTAAAATTGTAAAAAAATTAATAAAATTTAAAGTTAAGAGCGAATTGAGGACTGTCTGTTAACCACCAACTGATAAGATGGAACCTCCTGGTTCTAAATATCAAGAGTTTTACATAGGAAATTTGACGATTTTTTGGCTTTCTTCACCAAAACACCGCATGCAGAGATAAAAAAAAAAGCCGAAAACGGTTTTTGACCGAAAGTGATGAAACATTTCCAGGTTGTCATGCATTGGTGTCGCATTTAAAGTTTAAACGTCCATAACGTCTACACTTTTTGACGAATTTTGTCAATATTTATATCGTTAGAAAGCTCTTTTAAAGATCTAACAATGTTAATGTATGCATAAATTCGCACAGATCACTCCTTAGACCACAAAAACTCACCTAAACTAGAGGATGTATGCAATATGGACGTTTAAATCAATTTTTGAGGGCTAAGGAGAGGTCTGAGAGATTTTATGCATTAAGTAAGTTTTGTAGCTCTTTTAAAAAGCTAAGCATTTAACTTAAGGCATAAAATAGCTCAGACCACTCCTTAGCCCTCAAAAATCAACATAAACTGGTACATGTATACATTATGGAAATTTAAGTCCATTTTTTAGAGCCAAGCAGTGATCTGAGGGATTTTATGCACTTAATATCTTTTGTAGCTCTTTAAATTATCTTTCCAACGGTGTATACAATAATAAAATCGGTTAAAAATTGTGGAAGTTATGGGCATTTTAAACTTTAAGTCATGAACTTCTTTAGACCATTTTCGATGTTGTTTTCTGCAATTTAAAGGCTAATTTGTTTACTTCTTTTAAGTTGAAATATAGGAATCTTATTTTCTGACCTTGGTCGCACAAGGGTATCTGGGCATGTCGAAATTTTGTTTATTCGGTTGCTAGGTGACTCCATATGTTTTCTTTAAAATGGATGTTCCGAGGGAAAAGTTAGAAAAACGGATGCAATATTTGGATAAAAAGTGTTATCCGGATAGTCAGGAATATGTGCCGAAATTGGGGAAGAATAAGCCTCCTGTGCGTGTCGTGCCGCCGTTTTCGGTGCAGTCGAGGCAGAAGAATACGGTGGTGATGCCTTTTCCGAAATCGAAGCCTCAGAAGCCATTTCCTGTAGGGCAATCATGCTTTAGGATGTATTATCAAAGAGGGGACTTCCCAATAGCCATGGAATTCGACCAGCTTGGCTATAAAGTCGCCTGGAGGGTAAGCTGACATCTAGCGGACAAACGCATGAACTACTTTTCAGGCGGACATTGCTGAATTGGACTACCATTACTTTCTGCCGATGTTTTTCGAAGGATTGACCGAAACGGAGCATCCGTACAAGTTTTTCGCCCAGCACGGTATCCACGACATGCTGGTCCACTCTCCTCATAAAGTCCTACCGGTCATACCTCAGATTATACTCCCCATAAAAAGTAAAAAAACAAAAATTTCCATTTTTTTGACATTTTTAAAGACGCTTTGAGTACAAGGAATGAAATCGTGATCGCCACCACTCTCAAGGTGCTTCAAGACTTGGCTTCTTGCTCGGACGAAATCGGCCACGCACTCGTACCATACTACAGGCAGATTCTACCACCTTTGAACTATCTCAAAGAAAACGAAAGTACGTATTCAATAACTTTGAAGGCCTGTAACATCCACAATTTTTGACCGATTTTATTATTATATATACCGTTGGAAAGCTATTTTGAAGTGCTACAAATTTTATTTTATGCATAAAATAGCTCAGAGCACTTCTTAGCAATTAAAAATGGACTTAAACATCATTATCGCCTACACCTACCAGTTTAGGTTCATTTTTGAGGGCTAAGGAGTGACCTGAGCGATTTTTGCTTTAACTAAATGTTGTAGCTCTTTAAAAAACCTAAAACATTTAATTTATACATAAAATCGCTCAGATCACTTCTTAGCCCTCAAAAACGAACTTAAACATCATAATCGCCTACACCTACCAGTTTAAGTTAATTTTTGAATGCTAAGGAGTGATCTGAGCCATTTTATGCATAAAATAAAATTTGTAGCACTTTAAAAAACCTACAGAATTTACTTAATACATAAAATCGCTCAGATCACTCCTTAGCCCTAAAAAATGTATTTAAACATACACAGTGTATACATCTTCCACTTTAGGTCCAGTTTTGAGGGCTAAGGAGTGGTCTGAGCGATTTTATAGATAAGGTCAATTTTGTAGCTCTTTAAATGAGCTTTCGAACGGTGTATATATTGACCCAATAGGTCAAAAATTGACCTTGCCACATCGAAATAAACGTAATTTGCAGGAAAATACGAGTTTACCGGCGACGACATCGACTACGGACAACAGAAACGCGAAAACGTCCAGGATCTCATCCAAGAGACTTTAGAAACTTTAGAAAAACATGGAGGACGCGACGCTTTCATCAATATCAAATACATGATTCCAACGTACGAATCATGCATTCGAAACTAAATTCCCGAATTGTTAATTAAATTTTGTTTTTTTGTTAAAATTGTTATTTTTGTGATATATAGGGTGAAAAGAAGGCTCACAATGAAAAATTTGGTTTCCATTTTGGATTTTACTGGTGCTATCTATTGGCGAATGACGGAAACTAAATTTTTCATTTTCTTCCAAGGGGTTATTAATAAATAAAAACGACTTATCAATTGATTTATTTTTCACTTTTTTGTTCCTTTATCTAACTAAGTACACAAAAAACAGTGAACATACAAAAAATTGGACAGGATCATATTTTTTTATATTTATATAGTTTTTTTTTTCATACATCTCACACCGATCAATCAAGCTCTTAACTCATAGCACATTCATCGTATTGTCAATTTAAAGTTTTATAGGCCAATGTTTAAACAAAAAAAGTTTTGAAAAAATTCATTTTTTTCGGACTTATCGAAAATTGGCATCGATTATATACAAGCTGAGATTCAAAAGCAGATGAGAAATAGCAGAAATTAACAAATAAACAAAAAATCAACAAATTCGGCCCAAAATAATTATGGGATTCGATATTTTATAATTTTGTTTCAGGACCCTTGGGGAGTTTTAGGTAATAGAGGATTAGTTCGGTAAGGAAAAAATTGAATGAATATTTTAGTTGGGAACTTTCTCACTAGAGTTCATTCTCAAACAAAAGATTGAGACACACTGAACCTTTAAATGAGCATAACTTCCACAATTTTTGTCCAATTTTATTAATATGTATATCGTTAGAAAGCTCTTTTAAAGAGCTACAAAATTTACTCAATGCATAAAATCTCTCAGAGCACTCCTTAGCCCTCAAAAATGGACTTAAATTGGTAGATGTATACAATATGTACGTTTAAGTCCATTTTTGAAGGCTAAGGAGTGCTCTGAGAGATTTTATGCATTGAGTAAATTTTGTAGCTCTTTAAAAGAGCTTTCTAACGATATACATAATAATAAAATTGGACAAAAATTGTGGAAGTTATGGGCATTTAAAGGTTCAGCTGCAGTGAAGGTTACTCCCCGACCTAAGCTAGAAAAACCGTTTTTTACCCAAAGATTACAAAATAATAAAATAGTGTACAAAATATTCACTAATATATTTTTTTGTTATAAATATATTTTTTATAGATTGTTGTACTGTTGATATTAAAAACGTTTATTTACATAAAGACTAGATAAAAAGCCGTTTATAAATTTTTTATATACACGGTAACTAATGTATTGGTTAAAAAATGGGGGAAAAACCAATACAAAAGGGTAACTTAGCTTCAGGGATTTCTAAAAATTTCCTTTTCCCCCCCTTCGATAAATTCTACGGCTAAAAATTTGGCTCGGAAATCATTGATACCATATATTTTAGCAAAAAGCCTGGCCTTTTTTATGTTATATAAAAGAAAATCATAATACTGACATTCAACACCTTGATCACAACCATTGGAAATAATTTAATAAGCTTATATTCCAGGGAAAATGTTTAAATAGATGGATTTTCCCTTTACATTGAATACACATAAAAGAATATATTTGTTTTTCTTCGAAAATGATAAAATAAGATTTTATTTTGTCGACTGGTATCCTCCTGCTGTGACGTCACGTCCGGAATGGCTGTAAAAGGTTATAAATTAAGAAAAGGAGGTCCAAGAAAAGTCTAAAGAAGTCCAAAGTTTTTGTTCTGCGACTTCATTACTTACCATAATAGGTATATAGAAGCGGCGACGAATATAATGAAAACGCATCCGATTCCGATCATGGCGAACATCCAAACGTTTAGATGATCATCTTCTGAAAATTTTTAAATGTTTAAAAATGAGTCCAGTCAATCTACGGAAGGTGATTTTTTTTTTCGGTTTTTCGCCAATATCTCGAAAACCGTGGGTCGCACGGGAAAAAGTATGAAGTACAAAATTGAAGACAATTGAATTTCCTACAGATTTCATTTAGTCAAATTTTTTGTGGGACGAACCGTTTTTGAGCTACGAGGCTTTAAAATAAAAAAAATGTGATTTTTATTTTTTGTCACCTCTTAGCTCAAATACGGTTAATCCTATAAAAAATTTTACTGATTGAAATCTGTGGGAAATTCAATTTTCTTTAATTTTTTACTTAATATTTTTTCGCGTATGACTTATGGTTTTCGAGATATTTGCGGGAAAAAAAATTAATGTTTTTACTTGGATAATAGACTCGGGCTTGGACTTCGTTGGGTTCTGAAGGGCAGGCGGTTTGCTGTAAGACGACGGCGCCATCTTCGCAGGTGCAGCGACCGTCGAGCCACTGGCAAGTCGGTTTCGGCTTCCTTTTTCCGCTGCAGCCTCCGATGACATGCAACCCGTCAGATCGCTGGCAGATGATTTGGCCGGTGGAATCGACAGCCCAGTCGAAGGTGAAGCAAGGTCCAAGGTCGCACGGGCGCGTCTCCCAGAGCGCCTCCGGACACGGCTCCGCACCCGCAGACTGCGCAGGGCGAATCACCGCACGCGAACGCGTCTGGTATCCGGAAGTATCTTTGGTGCAGTCCGCATGGCAATGCGACCATTCGCTCCAGTTCGAAAGCTGGCAATCGCTGTCGCACGGACTATGGCAGAGTTCCCAAACTGAAGGCTTCCGCACGCCAGAGCAATGCCACGATTCGACGGTCACGTTGTCATTTCCTCGTATGCATGTTATATTCCTCGTCTTCACCCCATGTCCGCATGCAGCACCCTAAAAATAACAAATTAAGCCATCGTACCCAATTCTCTGCAAGGTCATTACTTTGAATCTTACATGGAGCTGACATGATGTCCATGCGCTCGGCAACCAATTATAGCACGGAGCAGCCGGGCAAGGTTTCCACTGCGTCATAGCCGGACAAGGGCGTCCCGTTGAACTTGGATTCGTCACGATGACCGCATGGCGCGACATGCTAGTCTGACCGCAATGGCATTTTGATGAGTTCCATTCGCTCCATTCGGAAATGGCGCAGTCGATCGGGCATTCCGTGTAACACCATTTGTCCGCAGAAACGGGCTTCGGCAAACCCAAACACCAACTAGAAAATAAAATGGTTTATTATTTTAGAAGGGATAAACATGATCTGCATGCAACCAAGGCAACCTGCAGCCAGCAACCCTGATGATCTCCCATCCATCACAATGATACTCGGCAGTAGGTCATTGTCATTGCTGGAAGGAGGGCATGGAGCAGATTGGCATAAGGTCATAGTCATGTACGGCAGGGAGACACTGTCACGGCAATTCATGGTCTTCCTTAGCAGGACATCAAGTAGGTGGGTAGGACTGAGGACATCCTAGCTGGCAAAGGATCATCATAATTGCTGGCAGGAGGTTATCATTATCCCTGTTAACCATCGCTGTGACCGGCTTTAGTTCATTGTCATGGCTGATAGGAGGACATCATGGTCATCATCATCGCTGGCAGCAGGTCATCCTATCATCCATGACAATGAACAACTGTCAGATACAGTGATGTTCTTACACTGATAATGATAACCTCCTGACAGCAATGACGATGTCCTACTGCTAGCTATGAAGATGACCTTCTGCCAGTCATGTTGATGTCCAAGTGTCAAGCTGCTTAATGACCTCCTGCAAGCCATGATGATTCCCCCATGTGAGCTATGGCAATGACCTCTTGCCAGATATGACTTTCTCCGAACCATGATGATGACCAGCCATAGATAATGATGACCTATTGCTAGCCATCATGATGGCTTTCTGCAAGCCAACTTGATGACCAGCCATTGATAATGTTGCCCTCCTGCTAGCCAAGATGATGACTTTCTGCAAGCCAAGATGATGACTTTCTGCAAGCCAAGATGATGACTTTCTGCAAGCCAAGATGATGACTTTCTGCAAGCCAAGATGATGACTTTCTGCAAGCCAAGATGATGACTTTCTGCAAGCCAAGATGATGACCTATTGCTAGCCATCATGATGACTTTCTGCAAGCCAAGATGATGACTTTCTGCAAGCCAAGATGATGACTTTCTGCAAGCCAAGATGATGACCAGACATTGACAATGATGACCTCTTGCTAGCCAAGATGATGACTTTCTGCAAGCCAAGATGATGACTTTCTGCAAGCCAAGATGATGACTTTCTGCAAGCCAAGATGATGACCAGCCATTGATAATGATGCCCTCCTGCTAGCCAAGATGATGACTTTCTGCAAGCCAAGATGATGACTTTCTGCAAGCCAAGATGATGACTTTCTGCAAGCCAAGATGATGACCTATTGCTAGCCATCATGATGACCTATTGCTAGCCATCATGATGACCTATTGCTAGCCATCATGATGGCTTTCGGCAAGCCAAGATGATGACCAGACATTGACAATGATGACCTCTTGCTTGCCATCATGATGGCTTTCTGCAAGCTAACTTGATAACCAGCCAGTGGTAATGATGCCCTCCTGCTAGCCAAGATGATGACCTATTGCTAGCCATCATGATGGCTTTCTACGAGCCAACTTGATGACCAGCCATTGATAATGATGCCCTCCTGCTAGCCAAGATGATGACTTTCTGCAAGCCAAGATGATGACCAGACATTGATAATGATGCCCTCCTGCCAGCCAAGATGATGACTTTCTACTAGCCAAGATGATGACCAGACATTGATAATGATGACCTATTGCTAGCCATCATGATGGCTTTCTATGGGCCAACTTGATGACCAGCCATTAATAATGATACCCTCCTGCCAGCCAAGATGATGACTTTCTGCAAGCCAAGATGATGACTCTCTGCAAGCAAAGATGATGACCTATTGCTAACCATCATGATGGCTTTCTACGAGCCAACTTGATGACCAGCCATTGATAATGATGCCCTCCTGCTAGCCAAGATGATGACTTTCTGCAAGCCAAGATGATGACCAGACATTGATAATGATGCCCTCCTGCCAGCCAAGATTATGACATTCTGCAAGCCAAGATGATGACCAGCCATTCATAATGATGACTTTTCACCAGCCATGATCTTCACCTGCCAACCTCTTCACTGACCACCTAGCCATGACCATTACCTCCTCCCTGCTACAAAAATCCCACATCCATCAAGAACCTTTCATTCACATAGCATCCCAGAAATCAACAACATAAGGATAAAACAAAAAAACCAAATTATACATTACACTTTAATTTATATACAAAATAAATACAAAAAGGATACAAAAAATTTAAAGTCCGCGTTTCAAAGTGGCTCCAGTTCCCGAAAAAGGCGAAAAGTTATCTTTATCCTCTTCCACTTCTTTGACGACCGGTTTCACATTCCTCATAAAAGCGATCGTCCCAATTTGCCAGTCATAGTCAGGAATTCCACGCTGCGCCACTTTCTTCACGACGACATTTTCATTCTCGACGTTCTTCTTCTGCTTCCCGTCAAGCCTATAGCCTTCGCCGCTGAACATAGAAAAGGATTCATCGACCACCTCTTCTTCCATCACCTCCTTCACCCTCGGCGGCTCCTTATACCCCAGCGGCGTCGCAAACTCAACATTCATGTCGCACTCAATAATCGTGACCGCATCTCCCGGCTGAGTCTCCAAAACAGACAACTCGTAGTCTTTCTGGTTATACTTAATATTTATAATATCTCCAGTAGTCAAGCATGCGAAATTACGCAGACAATTCTCCAAAACAGCTTTCGGATTCGTGATGTCCAAAAAATCCGGACTTTGCGGCTGAAAACGCGAAAATGTAGCCACAGGAAGGGATACGCTTTCTACTTGTATCATATCTCCTTCGTCCAGCATCAAATTGTGCATCATCCAATGGGGGAGATATACTTTATCTTCATCTGCCACGAATTCCAAGACTCCACAATGAGTTATGCGGTGGAGTTTTCGGTTTGAAAGTTTGAATAGCATGGGATAGCTGACGTTTAAGCGAGTTAGATGTTCTAAGGCTGAAGGTGGCATTATAATTTTACCTCCGCGTTCCACATCTTCTCTTTCGTTCCCCGGAAGCATGGAGACCGAGTAGCACGAATAATGGGTGTTGAAGGGCCTGGAAAGGGCCGGAAACATGCTAAATCCGAACATTTTTTATGAAAATAAGGATGACTGATAATAGTTCTTCGAGAGGTTCCACTTGCGTTATCGATTGGAGACGGTGGCGCTCTAGGCGGATGGAGTTTACAACAAATCAGTGATGTAAAGAGGGAAATTTTTGTGAAAAGGCGGTTTTTCGCCAATATCTCGAAAACCGTACGTCTTAGGCGAAACAATATTAAGTACAAAATTAAAGATTATTACATTTCATACAGGTTTTATTAACTAAACTTTTTTGTAGAAGCAAAAGTATTTGAGCTACGAGGCTTTTAAAATTTTTTGCCTCGTAGTTCCGATTCGTTTGGTCCTATAAAAAACTTTACTAAGTGAAATCTGTAGAAAATTTAATAATCTTTAATTTTGTACTTATTACTTTTTCACCTACGACTCACTGTTTTCGAGATATTGGCGAAAAACCCCAAAAGGGATATTTATGGCAGTGATGTAATAGAGGGAAATTTTTAGAGTTTTCCGCCAATATCTCGAAAACTGTAAGTTGTAGACGGAAAAATATTAAATACAAAATTAAAGATTATTAAATTTCCTACAGATTTTAATTACTGCAACTTTTTGTAGGAGCAAACGTATCTGTGCTACAAGGTTTTTAAATTTTGTCCCCTCGTAGCTTCGTAATTAGGATGAAAAGGGTCTTTCCTTGTCAAATAAGGGTCAAAGTCTAGCTGAATAGGGTTTTTCCTTATCCAAAAAGGTTCAAAATCAGACTGAAAAGGGCATTTTCTAGTGAAAAAGGCCAAAAAGGGTTCAAATCTGGCTAAAAGGGTCTTTTCTTATCCAAAAATGTTCGATATCGGACTGAACTGGATATGCCGCTGTGGCATAGTATGCAGCAACGCCATAGTATACGTCTACGGCATAATAAAACAAAGGCATAGCACGCCACAATGGCATAGTAAAGCCTTATAATATGATAAGCAACTATGGCAGAGTACGAAACAATGGCATAGTTCGAAGCAATAGCAAAGTATCCAGATATGGCATGAAATTCTGCGGTGGCAGAATTCTAATATGGAGAAGTAAGCATATAATATGGCATAGTAAGCATGTAATATGGCATAGTAACCATGTAATATGGCATAGTAACCATGTAATATGGCATAGTAACCATGTAATATGGCATAGTAACCATGTAATATGGCATAGTAACCATGTAATATGGCATAGTAACCATGTAATATGGCATACTAACCATGTAATATGGCATACTAACCATGTAATATGGCATACTAACCATGTAATATGGCATAGTAACCATGTAATATGGCATAGTAACCATGTAATATGGCATAGTAACCATGTAATATGGCATACTAACCATGTATATGGCATAGTAACCATGTAATATGGCATAGTAACCATGTAATATGGCATAGTAACCATGTAATATGGCATAGTAACCATGTAATATGGCATAGTAAAAATGTAATATGGCATGGTATTCAATTATGGCACAGTTATATTTTATAGCATATTATTCAGCTATGGCAGACTATTGCGCAATGGCAGATTATTCAGCTATGGCAGATTATTCAGCATGTGGCATATTATTCAGCTATGGCATATTATTCAGCTATTGCATATTATTCAGCTATGACATAGTAAGCATATAATATGGCATAGTATTCTATTATGGCACAGTAATATTATATGGCATAGTAATCATATATGGCATATTATTCACCTATGGCATAGTAAGCAGCTATGGCATATTATTTCTCTGTGGCATAGTAAGCATCTATGGCATGTTATTTCTCTATGGCATAGTAAGCATCTATGGCATAGTCTTCAGCACCGGCATAGTAAGCATCTATGGATAGTAGTCAGCTGTGGCATAGTACTCAGTTATCGCATAGTGATCAGCTATGGCATAGTTTACCGCTATGGCATATGATGCTATGACTGTGCTGTGATGTCAGAAGATGGACAACATGCCGATATCTACTACAGCAATGTTGCCATATCGGGCGATTCTCGCTACCGTTTAGCTTACCAATTTTCTATGAATCGCATAAGTTGGCAACACTGGGGTTCCATTAAGGATTTTACCTGTCAGAAACTGGCCTTCCGTCGCTTCTCAAGCAATAGATGGTCCTCGTCGAAACGCCTTCACCGCACGGACTCCCTCCTAAGGGTAAACAAGACGAATAGTTGGTCATCGCCCATTTATAGGTGAAGCACGTGACATTCAGTTGGCAAGCCTGGGTTTCGATGGATCGCGGACATTCGGCGCCGTCGTTTCCTGCAGCACGAAGCAGCGAACGCGTCCTTTGCTGCTGACTCGTGCAATCCTTGGGGCAAAGCGACCACTCGGACCACGGAGACAAAACGCAATCGCCGGCACATGCGACGTGACACGGATTCATATAAGAAGGCTGCGACGCCCAATCGCAAAGTCCTTCATCCACTTCGATATTCGACCTCGTATCAACACATCTGAAGAAGAAATTACATTGTTAGCATCAAACGGACATACTTGACTTGTCTATATTGATCGCCAGTCCCGCATCCCATCGGCTTATCAGAAGGCAGCAAATTGCATTCGCTCCATCCTCCAGCTTGCCATTGATAAACATCGCATGGGGTATTGCAGACTTTTGTTTCCACCACATTTCCGCACGGTCTTCCACCATGAGAGTCTCTCCTTAATATCTATAAAGAAGAATATATTATATCTTTAAAAAAGAAAGGCTTACGTTTCGGCTTCGATTTTGCATCCCTGGGCCACAAAGGAGGCTGCATTCTCCCCATGGTGTCCATTCGCTCAATATGCAGTCGATAGGACATGATATAAAGCATGGCTCCTCTTCCAATCCGTTGCTTCCACCACATAAGCTTGGATCGACCATTTGATGGTTTTTGCTGTCAAAGCATCCCATGGCTCGGTACCTTGATCCTGTGCCGCAGGGTTCGCTATCGTTGGTTAGGCATGTTGACCAGTTGGAGAGTGGTAAGCTGTAGTAGACGAGACATGGGCAGTCGGTTGTCTCGATAAGTTTGAGCTCTTGGCATGTCTTATGCTGAGATGAGAATCCGATGAGTTCGCGACGTCTTGTCTTTTGGCCGCTGCACGGCTGCTTGCAGGCGCTCCATTGGCTCCATTCGGTCAGCTGGCAAGGAGTGTGGCAGTCGGCGTGGCAGCGTTCTACGCTGATCGGGATCGCTTCTTCGCTTGCCAAACAATGGCGGAGTTCGACTCGTTTTTCGGTTCCGGATATGACGCACCAAAGGTCTCGTGTGCGCAGTCCATGGCCGCATATGACACCTTCAGCTAGCTGACAATCTGACCAGTTTCCGACAGCCCAGCTATACTTGGGGCAAGGAGAACTCCTTACTTCACAGCGTCGAGTTTCTTCCAGTGGCCCACAATTATCACCGCCGAGGACAACTCGATATCGCTTCTGCTTCGAAATGGCACCCCTCGATCCATCTAAAAAAGTGATCAAATTTGAATACCATAAAATGGTTAGATACAGTCTCCGTCTTATTTGATGTTTTTTGGCTCGCTGATTACTAATTTGAAGTTTTCTCACAATTTCCCTTTTTAACCATCGATATCTGCCAAACGGCTTGTCCGAATTTGACAAATAATTAATGGATTTTTAGGTAATTTTATGAGCTTTCATTTTGTACTAAGTAGTCAACTCGATAAAACCCATAGTTTTTGAGAAATATGCAAAAAATTAAAAAAAAGTACAAAAATTTTGAATTTTTTTGCGATTTTGACAAGGTTCCGGGCAAAATTTTTGTTGGCAAACTTCATATTCGTAATCAGCAACCCAAAAAACATCAAATAAGATGGAGAAAACCTAAAATTTCCCCTAAATTTCTTACTTGGATAGCATATGTGGGAGTTACATTCGGACCATTCAGACCAGGGGGTGACTTGGCATTCCTTAGGGCATTCCGTAGTGCAGCTTTTGATTTCCCTTGGTTTCTTCATAGTCTGACATTTATCATCTGCTACCCTTTCTTGGTTTTCAGCACACCAAATCTCTCTAGTTTGGAACCCTTCAGAATCGCAGGTCGCGTTGCATTCTTGCCACGGAAGCGTCATCCAGCTGTATCCATGGCAACCGTGCGTATTGCATCCTTCGATTTGCATGAATTCATCAGGATCGGGGCACGAATGTCCTTCTGAAAGAATAAGTTAGGTTTCAGATTTTAGGTCATACGAACCATTCCCTGGAGGCGCTATGATTGTCCGGTTTCGAGATTTCAATGCCATGCTTGTTGATGTCGAGCATGGTTGGGAGCATGGTGTCCATGACGACCATGCAGAAACGACGCAATCGTATGGACATGGGAGGAGACACGGTTCTTCAGCTTCTGGCATTAATTCGACGCAGAAGCTATCTGGGACGGGTTCCTAAAAGGGTTTTTAGCACGAAAAAGTGGTATGGCATCTTACCCCAGAATGGGTGACACATTTGATGCTGCGGGTACGTCTTCCGGCGCCGCATTTGGACTGCTGGGTTAGATAGCAGCTTGACCATGGGCCGGTTTGCCAGATATAGCATCGAGGGCGATCGCAGGGTTGGACTTCTTCCAAACTTGGACATCCAAGGCCTAAATCGCTCGGTGCTATGAGGACAGTGCGGGTGCGCTTTCGTTCTCCTTTGCGAGGTGGCGATCTGGGTTGTTCTGCAGTTTTGCAGACGTCAGGGTGTGGCTTGCATGGTCCCCATGATTCCCATTGGCTTACTTCGCAGTCACGAGGGCATGCGACTTCGCATCGTTGGACTGTTTCGATGGAACGAAGGTTGCGGCAGAATTTGGGATGGATTGGCTCCCCTCCTTCTTTGACGCATGTGACGTTCCTAGTTTGGAGACCACCTCCGCAGACTGCTTTGCCATTGACGCCTGGCATAGTGCACGAGCTCCAGTGTGACGTGACCCAGTGGTATTTCAACGAGCACAAGGGAAGGTTGGAGGTTGTCGATTTGGTTTCGCTCAAATGAGGACATCCTTGGCCTTGACCTTCGTGGAGTCGCAGAACTTCTCTTTTTCTTTCGGTGATTTCTGCCCATTCTACACCATTAGCATCAATGCATCCTTCCTGTATGACTGTCCAGTTTGACCATTCGCTCACGGCGCAGTCTTGCGATATGATGCATGCTCTTTCTCTCATGGGAAGGCCGATTTCGCTCCTTTCGTTTAGACATTCTCTGTAAAAGACTATTAGAAATTGGTGGTGTCATTTATGTGGTTACTTCGGGTCTAGCGGTATGCCGGCAGAGTTGAGACATGTGACGGTGCGTCTCTGTGTGCCAACTTGGGGCCAATGTTTGTAGTAGTTGTCGGCCTGGCCACGACTTTCGCCGTCCCATAGGGAACCCCCATGGACGACGCATTCGCCCCATTTTTCGACCCGAAGCCTCGTCCCTCCTGTACTTTTGTCGCATTCCGAATCTTCCGAATCGCACGACTTCCATTCGCTCAACTGCGGGCATGGTTGCGCTCCATAATGCGGGGCGACGACGACGCTTCTCGTCCTATGACGTGTAGAATCGCAACATGGCGTCCATTCGCTCCATTCCGTCAAAACGCACTCTTGACGTGTGGGCAAAACGCAGACGCGAGACGAATCCGGCCTTTTCCCAACGATCAAGCAATTGTCGTCATCGATAACCATCAGTTTCTGCAAAAGAACGTTACATTGATCATCGATATCAACCTCTTTGTTTCTTTATCTCGAAAACTAAGGGTTCTAGCGACTTGATTACTTAGTACAAAATTAAAGATAATTTAATACCCCTTCATTCTGTACTGAGTGGTCAAGTCGCTAGAACCCTTAGTTTTCGAGCTAGAAGCCAAAAACTGATGGTTCAACTTTGACCATCGATATCTCCTGAACGGCTCGATTGATGCAATAATTGATGTCTCCATAGCAACTAACCTGCAAATTGCGGTCGTGAGATGTGAGTATGCAAGTGACATTCCTGGTCATGATGCCTGTATCAGTAGCGACGCCATCGGTAGTGCATGGACCCCATTCTCCCATCCTCCATTCTAAATGGTCTCTATGATGTCGACAAGCTGCAAAGCATGGTTTCGTCCTTGCAGGCTGTTCGTCAGGCTTGCAGTAGTAAGCGATGGCGATTTCGTTCAATTTGACATCAGCGCACCAGACGTTTCGCTCTCGGATTCCTTCGCCGCAGCCGTTCGATGCGTAGCAGGAACCCCATTCGCCAGATTTCCAGACGTATTTGCTTTCCGTGAGCGTCCTCGCTGCTAGAAACGGGATCGAGCCGGCGAGGACGAGTATCCCGAACGAAATCCAGGCCATTCTTCGATTTCTCCTTCTAGACACCTTCTGTGAGCACCATTCTCCTGAAAATTAAGGAAAAATCGATTTCAAAATAGGTCAAAAGGGTTTTCCACCCCAACCGCCCTTTCTTAGCGACAATTTGTCTCATACGCCCACTTGTGAATTAGCAGGCTTCAACCAACAAACGTGCTATATATCTCAATAAAAACAATTTGAAAATGGAAGTTCTGGGATGAAAAAACGTGTCAACAACCTATGTTTTCAAGTTCAATTTGTTACAATCTGTGCCACGTTTCAGGGCAATTTTTCAAATAAAAAAACAGAAGGAGCAAGACATTCAGAGTTTAGTGATCTTTTTCGTTTTTTACCAATATCTCGAAAACCGTAGGTCGTAGGCGAAAAAGTCGTAAGTACAAAATTAAAGATAATTAAATTTCCTGCAGATTTTATTTAGTAAACATTTATGTAGGACCAAACCTATTTGAGCTAGGAGGCTTTAAAAAAACACAATGTAGCTTTTTTTGTCGCCTCTTAACTCAGATGCGGTTGGTTCTACAAAAAACGTTACTAAATAAAAGCTGTAGGAAATTTAATTATTTTTAATTTTGTACTTAATTATTTTTGGCGTACGACCTCCGGTTTTCGAGATATTGGTGAAAAAACGAAAACAATCGCCTTAAAACCGCTCCTGAGGATAAACGGCACGCGTTTCGGTTCGGGACTTTTTTTTTGGTTAATCAGAGGACTTCATTTTTTTCCGCCCCAGGCTTAGATTGACTGGACTAACTCTGACCAATTCGAGTCCTCTTTTCAGGGCCAACAAAGTACAGCCCTTTCCAGGGCCAACGCCCCTTATAGTTCGGTCAAAAGTTTACTTGTTCAGTATCAAAGTTTTCAATTGAGTCTCAACTCCATAACTACTCGAGTTTGAAGACTCAACGTTGAGATATGTGCCCTCGACTGTTTCATTAGTTTTCACCTCATTACTTCATTTCCCCCATAAATCAACTCGTATTAAACTCGGCGGCCATCTTTCACTCTCTTCATCGCAGATTTCCTCCGGTTATAAATAGAGAGAAAAGTGTCCGCCTTCTCTAAATAGGACAACTTCTAATCCTCGAATTAAAACCCGTGACGTATGAGGGAGGGGGGAGTTTCCCTAATATCTCACCCGAGTCGCCCCCAAGGAGGATTTATGAACGCAATTTGATCTCGCTATGAATTTATTAGAAGACGGAAGTGGCCGACAAAGTCCCCCGGCTAACCCCCGTCTTCTAATAAGCCCAGAAGGGTGAAACAATTTTAATACGAACCTTTTGATCTTATTGATTTTTTATGTTCAACATTTGGGAAATATTTCGTAATAAAACATTACTTTTTAGATTTATGTGTTTCCAAACAGATTTTTAACCTGTTGAGACTAGAAAAGACCCTTTTAAGCCCAATTTAGATCGTTTCCAGTTGTTATTTGACTCTTTTTGAAGGAGAAAAGACCTTTTTTTAGCAAGATTTTGACCCTTTTCTAACTAGAACAGACCTTTTCAGCCAGATTTGGATCGTTTTCGACAATAAATGACCTTTTTTGGCAAGATTTTGATCGTTATTAGCCAGATTTTGACCCTTTTGTGACAAGAAAACACCCTTTTCGACAAGAAAACACCCTTTTTGACAAGAAAACACCCTTTTCGACAAGGAAACACCCTTTTCGACAAGGAAACACCCTTTTCGACAAGGAAACACCCTTTTCGACAAGAAAACACCCTTTTCGACAAGAAAACACCCTTTTCGACAAGAAAACACCCTTTTCGACAGGAAAACACCCTTTTAGACAAGAAAACACCCATTTCGACAAGGAAACACCCTTTCCGACAAGAAAACACCCTTTTCGACAAGAAAACACCCTTTTCGACAAGAAAACACCCTTTTCGACAAGAAAAAACACCCTTTTCGAAAAGAAAAAACACCATTTTCGACAAGAAAACACCCATTTCGACAAGAAAACACCCTTTTCGACAAGAAAACACCCTTTTCGACAAGAAAACACCCTTTTCGACAAGAAAACACCCTTTTCGACAAGAAAACACCCTTTTCGACAAGAAAACACCCTTTTCGACAAGAAAACACCCTTTTCGACAAGAAAACACCCATTTTCGACAAGAAAACACCCTTTTCGACAAGGAAACACCCTTTTCGACAAGGAAACACCCTTTTCGACAAGGAAACACCCTTTTCGACTAGAAAACACCCTTTTCGACAAGGAAACACCCTTTTCGACAAGAAAACACCCTTTTCGACAAGAAAACACCCTTTTCGACAAGAAAACACCCATTTTCGACAAGGAAAACACCCTTTTTCGACAAGAAAAACACCCTTTTCGACAAGAAAAACACCCTTTTCGACAAGGAAAACACCCTTTTCGACTAGAAAACACCCTTGTCGACTAGAAAACACCATTTTCGACAAGAAAACACCCTTTTCGACAAGAAAACACCCTTTTCGACAAGAAAACACCCTTTTCGACAAGAAAACACACTTTTTCGACAAGAAAACACCCTTTTCGACAAAAAAAAAACACCCTTTTCGACAAGAAAACACCCTTTTCGACAAGAAAAAACACCCTTTTTGAAAAGAAAACACCCTTTTCGAAAAGAAAACACCCTTTTCGACAAGAAAACACCATTTTCGACAAGAAAACACCCTTTTCGACAAGAAAACACCCATTTCGACAAGAAAACACCCTTTTCGACAAGAAAACACCCTTTTCGACAAGGAAACACCCTTTTCGACAAGGAAACACCCTTTTCGACTAGAAAACACCCTTTTCGACAAGAAAACACCCTTTTCGACAAGAAAACACCCATTTTCGACAAGAAAAACACCCTTTTTCGACAAGAAAACACCCTTTTTCGAAAAGAAAAACACCCTTTTCGACAAGAAAACACCCTTTTCGAC
Organism: Orius laevigatus; assembly: GCA_018703685.1. NCBI lineage: Eukaryota > Metazoa > Arthropoda > Insecta > Hemiptera > Anthocoridae > Orius > Orius laevigatus. The sequence continues at coordinate 4,213 of JAGWEN010000912.1, read as the reverse complement.
AAGAAAACACCATTTTCGACAAGAAAACACCACTTTTTCGACAAGGAAAACACCCTTTTCGACAAAAAACAGAAAAAACACCCTTTTCGACAAGAAAACACCCTTTTCGCACAAGAAAACACCCTTTTCGACAAGAAAACACCACTTTTTCGACAAGAAAACACCCTTTTCGACAAGAAACACACACACCCTTTTCGACTAGAAAACACCCTTTTCGACTAGAAAACACCCTTTTCGACTAGAAAACACCCTTTTAGACAAGAAAACACCCTTTTCGACAAGAAAACACCCTTTTCGACAAGAAAACACCCTTTTCGACAAGAAAACACCCTTTTCGACAAGAAAACACCCTTTTCGACTAGAAAACACCCTTTTCGACTAGAAAACACCCTTTTCGACAAGAAAACACCCTTTTCGACAAGAAAACACCCTTTTCGACAAGAAAACACCATTTTCGACAAGAAAACACACTTTTAGGTAGATTTCTTTCAGAAAATCTACCTATTGCAATGGGGGCAGTAGTCTCAGATTCAAAAATTTTTGTGATAGGTTTTCATTTCAGACCCCCTGGACCCCCAAACCACCCTTAACTCAAAAGTTTATATATATATATATGTATGTATATATGTATATATGTATATATGTATATATGTATATATTCGCACGATAACTTGAGTAATTTTTACTTGACCAGCATGAAATTCGGTATTTAGGGCTTTTAAACTAATAGAATTTATGAGTTCATTAACGGCTGAAATCGGACCAGCGGTTTTGGTACTTTACTTAGGGCCTAACCTGTGAATCTCGCAAACCGTTCATCCAATCGCTTTCAAACTTAAAAGTGATGTTATGGGGATGGCTAAGAAAGATTTAAAGTTGGTTTGGATCAGCTGGGCGCAATAGATTTGAACCTAGGTAAAAAAAGTAAAATTTTGAATTTTTACCGGGAAACAGATGATTTTTTTTTTCTTCGAATTATAGAAAGTTCTAGATCTAAACATCTGAAAGAAATCTACCTCTTTAGTCCTGCTGCCGCGGGACTCATTTTTTTCGACAAGAAAACACCCTTTTCGACAAAAAAACACCCTTTTCGACTAGAAAACACCCTTTTCGACTAGAAAACACCCTTTTCGACTAGAAAACACCCTTTTAGACAAGAAAACACCCTTTTCAGAAGCATTACGTTTTTCACAATACAAGGCCTCTTTCTGGAATAGGATGGAATAAACGTATCTGAGCTAAGAGCCTCCTAACTTAAATAGGTTAGGTCCAACAAAAATTTTCACTAAATAAAATCTGTGGAAAATTTATTTTCCTTTAATTTTTTACTTATAATGTTTTCGCCTACGACCCACGGTTTTCGAGATATTGGTGAAAAAGAGATAGTTTTCGGTATTTTGAGTAACTAATCATTTAAACGTCACTACTCTTGTTCCAACTTTGAACTTCCCTCCTTTCTTTTTCATCGTGATGCTCGAGAAAAGTGAAAAATAGAAAAGATTCAATAAGGAAAAGACGATAAAAAGTTGTCGTCATGTTAATAGGGTTTTAACTACCCCAACTTGGGGGGAGGACGCCTTTTCGTGACGGCGCTCAAATGTTTTATCGCGTGTAAAACTCCGTGAAAGTTAAAGGGTCGAGAAAAGGGAACTTTTATCTGTTAACGAGGCCTCCCCGTTGTCGAAAAGATGTCGATAACCGAACAAAGAGTTCCTCCCAATCCAGCTGAGTGCAATAGATTCATTGATTATATATTTTCAAACGTGATCTTAAGGTTGACCCCTAAAAAAGGGTCTTTCTAGTCGTAAAAAGGTAAATAGTAGATAGGTAATAATAACAAAAAAAAAGAGTCTATATTATAGAAAAATGTGTCACTATAATCGAAAAAAGGGTTCACTTCGTGAAAAAGGGTCCATAACGTCGAAAAGGGGTGAATATCGTCGAAAAAAGGGTCAATATAGTCGAAAAATGTGTCAATGTTGTCCAAAAAGGGTCAATAACGTCACCAAAAAAGGGTTAATATCGTCGAAAAAGGGTCAATCCTATCCATAAAAGGATTCACTTTGTCGAAAAAGGGGACAATATCGACGAAAAAGGGTTCACTTTGTCGAAAAAGGGTCTATACAAGTCGAATAATGTTTAAATTAAGTCGAAAAGGGGTCAATATCGTCGAAAAAAGGGTCAATATCGACGAAAAAGGGTCAATGCTATCGATAAAAGGGTTCACTTTGTCAAAAAAAAAGGTCTATTTAGTCGATAAATGTTTAACTATCGTCGAAAAGGGGTCAATATCGTCAAAAAGGGTCAATATCTCAATATCGTCGAAAAAGGGTTAACTTAGTCGAAAAAGGGTCTATACAAGTCGAAAAATGTTTAAATTAAGTCGAAAAGGGGTCAATCGTCGAAAATAGGGTCAATATCGTCGAAAAAGGGTCAATCTTTGTCGAAAAAAGGTCTATTTAGTCGAAACTATCGTCGGAAAGGGGTCAATATCGTCGAAAAAGGTTCACTTTGTCGAAAAATGTTTAAATTAAGTCGAAAAGGGGTCAATATCGTCGAAAAAAGGGTCAATATTGTCAAAAAAGGGTTCACTTTGTCAAAAAAGGGTCTATACAAGTCGAAAAATGTTTAAATTAAGTCGAAAAGGAGTCAATATCGTCGAAAAAGGGTCAATGCTATCGATAAAAGGGTTCACTTTGTCAAAAAAAGGTCTATTTAGTCGATAAATGTTTAACTATCGTCGAAAAGGGGTCAATATCGCCGAAAAAGGGTCAATATCTCAATATCGTCGAAAAAGGGTTCACTTAGTCGAAAAAGGGTCTATAAAAGTCGAAAAATGTTTAAATTAAGTCGAACAGGGGTCAATATCGTCGAAAATAGGGTCAATATCGTCGAAAAAGGGTTAATCCTATCGATAAAAGGGTTCACTTTGTCGAAAAAAGGTCTATTTAGTCGAAACTATCGTCGGAAAGGGGTCAATATCGTCCAAAAAAGGGTCAATATCGTCGAAAAAGGGTTCACTTTGTCGAAAAATGTTTAAATTAAGTCGAAAAGGGGTCAATATCGTCGAAAAAAGGGTCAATATCGTCAAAAAAGGGTTCACTCAGTCCAAAAAGGGTCTATACAAGTCGAAAAATGTGTAAATTAAGTCTAAAAGGGGTCAATATCGTCGAAAAAGGGTCAATGCTATCGATAAAAGGGGTCACTTAGTAAAAAAAAAGGTCTATTTAGTCGAAAAATGTTTAAATATCGTCGAAAAGAGGTCAATATCGTCGAAAAAAGGGTCAATATCGTCGAAAAAGGGTCAATCCTATCAATAAAAGGGTTCAATTTGTCGAAAAAGGGTATACATAGAAATATAGTCGAAAAGGTGTCAATGTAGTCTAAAAAGGGTTAATATCTTCGAAAAAGGGTCACTATCGTCGAAAAGGGGTCAATAACGTCGAAAAAGGGTGAATGTCGTCAAAAAAAGGTTCAATCTTATCGATAAAAAGGTCAGTATTACCAATAAAAGGGTTTATTTTGTCGGAAAAGGGTGTATCTCGTCGAAATAAGGATCTGTAGAGCCTAAAAGCGTGTAAATATTGTCAATAAAAGAGTCAATAATCGTCGAAAAAGGGTCAACATCGACGAAATTGTTAATAACGTCGAAAAAAGGACGGTTGTTTTTCGGGAAAGAACGTCTATCGTCGAAAAAGGGTCAAACTTGATCTTTGGACCACTTGGGAGCCGTTGTCCGTTAAGCGGCCTTGGAGCTTCGCTCTCCCTTCACTAATTATTAACCAGACTTTCCTCCCCAGAGTGGAAAATAGCCCAAAGGGGTCGATTACCTTTTTTTACATCGCTCATTTCGTGACGATCCTAATCTTTCGCGTGTTCAAAATTAGAACCGATAAAGTCAACCTTAAAATGGAACAATTTGACAAAAACGAAGCATCCATAATCTGGAAATTCTTTTGTTGTTAAACTATTGATTTCGGCCTTGATATCCTTGACAGTGGTTTCTTTTGATCTTATAGGATGTGGTCTTTCTAAGCTAATGCTCGAGATCAAAAGAGACATCGAGAATTCCCCTTTTTTTCCCTCCCGAACCTTTTTTCAAAGGCGAATTATCGATTAGGAAAATGAGAACATTATGAAAGGGATGTATGGAATTCGAAATTGGGTAAACACGTCTCTCGGGCTTGATTCCAGACTGGATTTACACATAGGA